>JAQIWG010002183.1:0-21253 GCA_034695025.1 Chamaedrilus cognettii | reverse complement strand
CCCCACCCCCCACCACGGGAACGCCCCCCACCGCCCCCACGGCGCCCACCGGGGGGCGCAGCATGCGCTTCTGAAGGTTGACGCTGCCGAGGGCACAGAGAAACCCTGTCATGTTCGCCCACTCGTTGACATGGTCCTGTAGACAGACAAGCAGACATACAGACAAACATACAGACAGATATACAGAGAGGCATACAGACAGACATACAGGCAGGCATACAGGCAGGCATACAGGCAGACATACAGGCAGGCATACAGACAGACATACAGGCAGGCACAGAGGCAGCATAAGGGCAGACATACAGGCAGGCATACAGAGGAATCCTGTCATGTTGACCCACTCGTTGCACGGTCCTGTAGACAGACAACAGACATACAGGCAGACATACAGACAGACATACAGGCAGATATACAGACAGACATGCAGGCAGACACACAGGCAGACATACAGACAGGCATACAGACAGGCATACAGGCAGGTATACAGACAGGAAAACATACAGACATACAGACAGGCATACGGAGAAACCCTGTCATGTTGACCCACTCGTTGACATGGTCCTGTAGACACACAGGCAGACATACAGACAGGCATACAGACAGGCATACAGGTAGGCATGGAGGCAGGCATACAAGCAGGCATACAGACAGGCACACAGGCAGGCATACAGAGGAATCCTGTCATGTTGACCCACTCATTGACATGGTCCTGCAAATCTACAAAAAAATATACAAAACAAAATACATACAAACATACATTCACATTCTGCGCCTGTCTATGTGCTTGACTTAGTCTACAGACACAACTTTTTTACAAACACAATTGCAAACACAACTTACAAACCATTAAGCAGATAGAGAGAAACAGGCAGATAAATTGACAGACACTTCATTCATTACAAGCAGATAACAGCAACAAATGAGTGAATCATGGCATCAATTATTAATTAATTAATTAATCAGTATGTCAGAGCACCGATCGGCGCCAGACCTCGAGCTCGTGCTCGGTGCTCTGGTGAGAGGTGCGACGCTTGGTGACGGAGCGGTGAAAAGTCTCGCCTATCACGCCCTCCTCCAACTTGGTCTTGGGGTAGTTGTCGAGGTAACGCGTGCTGTTCTCCCAGTTCATGAATGTGTCGTCCCACGCCTGTCATATAGGGCAACACGGGGTCATATGGACCCCGGGGTTGTATAGACCCCATGCTTGACTGTGTTACTTGCAGCTTAGGCCTGGCAAACTATATTTCGTTTTGTTCGACTGGTCACACTGAACAAGAAAAGGAATTGACATCCTCAGTCACCAAGAGGAACTAAGAACCCAATACTGGTGATGCTTAGTCTACGCTTTGCATTGCCAACGTAAATGACGATAACAAAAAAATCAAAGCTGAGAAAAACTGGAGCTGATCTACAGCCTATCGGAAATTTGGATTCCTACATAAATTTGAGTATTTGTTCACAGCTTGATAACATATATTAATTTAGTTGTTAGACCAATGTTTATCATACAAGATATATCACCAAATGATATATCTCAAGATATCACATCATCAAGATATCACATCACAGCGCAGGATGCGTTTTTGCAATTTAACAGCAACTTATATCTTGAGCGTTAAATCAGGTGCATAAACCACAAAGCAAAAAACCGATCCTCATACTTAATCAACCATTTACAACATGCTTAAGATGTTCCGAGCTACTGACAAATTCTAATTTTCTGCAGCCCACGAGTAGAAGGCTAGGATGAGCCTAATGCAGACCTGCATGTTGCCAGGCGTCGAGTGCTCGATCTTCCTCAGCAGAGCCATGATTCTCTTCTGAAGCACAGCTCGACCTATATACAGTCAAATATCAAAAACAAAAATAGCATGACCTACATACAACCAACTATAAATGCTCATTGCTCAACATACAGAGTGCGGGAAAAAAAAAATACCCCCCTCGCAGATTCGCGATAACTCAGCCAAAAATTGACATTTTTGCTTTATCTTTTCAGGGATTGTAGCTGAGATAATTTGACACAAGTTCTGAAAATTTCCCTGGAAAATCTGCTTGCATTCATAAGTTATGAAACTTTAACCAAAATAAATAATAAAATCGTTTTAACTAGCACAGTGATACCTCCAAATAGTATTTTTATGTCTTTCAGTCGCAGCGCTTTGAATCATTGAGGATAAATAAAAAGTCCTGAAAGGAGTCGACTTCTTTGGTCAACAATAATTTTTATGTATTTTGTATTCGCCATCTACTCTGGTGAATGCTAAGCATCTCCTTCAGCATGCATGCATGCCTTTGTTGACAGGCTGCTGCAGCGTAAGTAAGTCGCGCACTGGTTCGTTTTCAGTTCTGCCGTTGTCTTCAGCATGGGTCTGTGGGCCTGGCACTTTGCATGTTTCACCTCCCCCCCCCCCCCCCATTTATGGTAGTCTGCCAAAATAGGTCCCGCCAGTTTAGCGACGAATTTCAGGGATCGGCAGGCATCAAAATGCTATTGGCTGGCATCACTGTGTTAATTAAAACGATTTTTAAACTTTTTTGGGTAAAAGTTTCATAACTTATGAATGCAAGCGGATTTTTCAGTGAAATTTTCAGAACTTGTGTCAAATTATCTGAGCTACAATCCATGAAAAGATGAAGCAAGAATATATATTTGTGGCTGAGTTATCACGAATCTGCCAGGGGGGTATTTTTTTTTTCCGTACCCTGTATATACATATACAACAAACAACTCTAAATGCTAATTACTCAGCCTATATACAACCAGCAACCATAAATGTCATATGCTCGACATATATACAACCAACAAATACTGTATACAAAATACATATATACCAATAAATGAAAATAACTCTATAGTTAGCAGGTTAGGGTGAGGGCTGCGTGGTGAGGGCTAGCGAGTTAGGGTTAGGTATTAGGGCTAACAAGTCAGTATTAGGGCTGCGATAGGGTTAGCAAGCTTGAGTTAGGGCAGCATTAGTGTTAAGAGTCAAGGGTTTAGTGTCAGGATTTAGGGCTCAAACATTTCCTAACCTTAACGCCGCGTATGCAACCCTTTCCAACGAACAGCCCCAGTTTTTCTCCCTCGGTCCTACCGGTGGTGAGCACGGTGCTGGCCGCCGCCAGCTCCGAGTAGATAGCGTAGTTGGGCAGGATCTGGATGACCGTGAGCTCGTCCGCTCCGCAGCGGATCTCGGCCTCTTCGCAGAGCAGGCGGAAACAGGACATGGAAGTGAGGACCGCCTCTATGTCAATGCTCCACAGGTACATGAAGAATACGACCTGGAACCAAGAAGGACATGGAAGTGAGAATCTGAAACCAAACGCAGCGCACGACGCGTCTTGTAAAAAGCAAGGTCTATACAGAAACAAATAATCCACAGATGCCTACAGATAAACTACGGCACAGATCAACAGTTTATCCGTAGTTTATCTGTAGGCATCTGTGGCTTATCATAGACCAGACGCCTACAGACAAACCACAGATGCCTCCAGATATACCACAGATGCCCACAGATAAGCCCAGAGACAGCATCCCACCTCCAGTTTGATGTGCGCCTGTCGACAGATGGCGATGTTGCTGCCGACGTTTGCGTACTCCTTGTGCTTCTGCAGGAAGTTGTTGTGACAGATGAGGATCTCGCGCAGCCACTTGAGTATCTCCGTGTAGTTGTAGATGAGGTGCTGGATGAGCTTCTGCGAGATGGAAAACAGCATCTGCGAACTGCAGACGCACACCAAGAAAACACCATTGTAATATCTTATTTCTTTCAATTAATCTGCTCAATTTTACACTAGGAAACAAAACTTTTAAGACTCAGTTACGACATCAGCAAACTGCAGGCACATTTAGGGACAGTAAGCAACAATTTAATCTCTAAATTCTTTCAAATTAGCATCTAAGCAATTTTACATCTCAAAAACAGTGAATCAAAAATAAAATTAAACTCTGCCACACCTCAAATAGAAAATAAAAAATAAAACTAAACTCGGCGACACACAGATCGCTCCCCCCTTTAGCCACCTTTTATGACTCGCCTGGGGCGCTATGGGCTGCAAGTCAATTCTTTGTTCTCAGCTTGCAGGGAGTATTCAGGTCGAGAAGTTCCCCGCTTGCTGAAAGTGTTGGCGGGTTGAGACCCCCCCTGAAATAATCAAAGAATCCCCGAAACAATCAATGTTTCCCCCTGCGCGAGCGCCGCTCACCTGACGTCCCAGAAGGTGTTGATGGGTGCCTCTGGGTTCCAGAGCTCGATGACCTCAGGCTGGTGCAGGCAGAGCAGCGCCTCCATGGCCTCCTGCGCCACGTCGGGCATGCTTTGCTGGTGGATGAGTGACACCAGGCCATTGATCAGCTCAAGCGTGCTGCCCTGGATCTCGTGACCCGCCTTCCCGGGGTTCTACGCAGCCACAACCAACACGTCAATAATTTCAGCAGCAGCCAATTAGATAATTTGGTTTGACAAGATTATCTGTTTGTGCAGAATGAGAGTGAGACCAGTGTACATCTATAACATGATCGAGGCTTGAACAACCGATCAGCAAAATTTTTTCTTTTGGAAGTTGAAGAACTTTTTCCCATTTGCGAAAAAATCTTTGGCGAATTTATAATTAATGCTTCGCCCTTAAACGTTCAATTACTGGTTCTATGGTGATGAACAGAGCAATAAATATAATATTTCAGTGCAACACAAGAAGAAACAATCAGAAGACTATCATAATCGGTTGAAACAAACCTTGGCGAACAAGATGTCAGGCCTTGCAAAAAAGCCTTCTTGAATGGCATATATTGAGCTAGTTTTTTAAGACCTGAACAGACACTGCGCGCGTTGTCTAAAATGACTCTTGGTGTACTATACCACTTCATCCTGCGACTCGTCGAATTTCTTGTACTTAAAACTTATAAATAAAACACCGGACTGAATCGTAGCATCAAGTTAAGGAAGGACCCTTACGTGCAGCATGAGAATGGGGTCGGCGTGAATCAGACGCACTATGCCCAATAACAGACTCTTGGTGTAAGAGGCTGTCTCATCGGTCGACTTGTCGGATCCCTTGTACTTTAGATTCGTCACTTTCTCCTTCAGCGTCAGACTCTGGCACAATTCAAAGCACTATTCGTCATCGAGAGTCGTTTAACTGTACCATGTCTCGCACTTAGCCAATTCCGTTGCAAGGAATAAAAATATAATATATTGCTATGTTCATACTTGTTCTGTAATTTGTTCTATTCTGCTTGCTCGCTATAAGAGCCAAGTAAACGTAGATTAAAACAAAGTCTCAGGTCAGTATTTCATTGGCCTTGCTTCTGAAAGAGAGTACTTCATTTTGCGTTTTATGCCCCAATGATGAAGGTTTACAATAAGAAGAAGCAAGCAAACTTGGATATAATTGATATAAATCAGTACGCCTTAGTGAGTAGTAAGCCTCTGATCCGCATTACTTTGAAACAACATAATGGATATATGATCAAAGCAAAAGAAATAGTGGCGTGAAGCTTTCAATTTATTCCAACCCATCACAATCACCCACACTGCTCAGAAGACAGCCACATAATAGCAGATACACATTAGAAATTCTTTGCAATTCTTGGAGAAAAAAAAACACAGACTGGACGATGCAGCTGAATAGTTACGAACCCGTAATACGATATCATAAAACAGCACAAAAAAAGACCCATAACAGGATACCATGGGAAAATTACAAAAAAACAGCTGCATTAAGCTGATAAAGAGTGATCCACCTGCGAGAGGCGCAGCGGCGTGTGGCTCATCTGGGTCACTTTGTTGAGTGTGTCAGTGAACAGACCACGCAGTTCGCTTGACTTAGCGTACATGTTCTCTATGTTGGGCCACCACGGCAGACGACTCTGCAACGCGCAAACTTCACATTTTAAAAGTTACTTATTAAATGCAGAATAAATGAGATATTCGTTACAATAAAAATACAAATAATCTTCTATTTTGATGTCCATTCTAATGCTTTACAGGCAGGCCTATAACGCCATGTCCCTCTTAACACTGCTAAGACGTTTCTATTGGAGTCTTTAACGTTTCATAGTGTGAGTTTCCACCAAACTTCCAGATTTCTTATTTATTCAAGGATCGATGACGATGCACTTTTACTCAAATCCATTTTTTCGCTTTGGTTCTCATAACTCAACATATCTTAAAATTAAAGAGATTCATATGAAATATGACACCGGACGAAGCTGAATAGATACCGGCCACGGTCAATGCGCAGAAGCGGAGCATAGGTGGGGAGGGGTCTGCGAGACAGCCCTAACTGCAGGCGTGGTCAGATACACACCGTGAAACGCATCGTCAAACATTACCCTCTAACAAGACCAGACGGGGTCTGCGAACTCTGAACGCTGCAACTGCCGGCACTATCGCTTGGCCGATCCAACGCGTTTGCTATTACTAATAATATAAAAAACACCAGTCGTCATCACCATCATCATCATTTAAGTTTTACGTCCACTTTTACGTTCTAGCACAGGTTGGACATTCCCCCCCGTAACTCCCGATAGTTTGCCTTATTCTTTATTCATGCTTCGCTCCGTCATATCACTCTCGACGGTCTCCATCTATATTTTCATACCCCACAAATAGGTAATAAATATTTTAAAACATACAGCTAGGCGCTGTGGTGTAGTGGCTAAGGCATAGAACTTTGAGTCCAGAGGACCTGGGTTCGAGTCCCGATGCTGGCAACCATGGAACCATGTGTTACAGGCCCTTCAGCGCGGCTGTTAAACGCACAAGTGTCGCCAGCTGATAATCATCATCCAGGGTAATTTATTATTCTAGTTGGCGACAGGAAGGGCATCCGGCCATAAAAGCCCAGCCTCAATATAAATGTCTAACCTGTGAAATATGGACGCGGCGCTACAGCCTTGCCTGCAGCGCACTAGAATGGACGTCAAAAACGATGATTATTCTTTTATATTTCATTACAAAAAAAAGACAGACCACTACCCCAACCTGTGTGATGATGCGGTGGAGAACGTTGACGAGCACAAAGTGGAAGGTGGGCGGACTCTGAATGTTGAGGCACGCCTTCAGCAGGTCATTGTTGTGCGGCGTGATGCGGAAGCATGACAGGAAGCAGTCGATCATCAGGTCGACGTCCTGCGTGTTGCAGTTCTGTTGGCGCGCGTACGGCTTGGACGTGTTAAACAGGAGAGTCTGCGCAGTATTGACATACCCAGCTATATCTCCTTAACGGTCAAATGTCTAGAATTCGAAGCCAGCATTGTGTTCTAAACGTCGATTCCTAGAGACAGGCCTACAGTTCGATCTGTTGCAACGTCAATTCTGAGAGATAGGAAACAAATACATCTCACTCTTGTCAACGTCCTGGCTTGAAGTTGGATAATAACCAATCGCTTAGCTTACAATTACAATTCTATTTGTCAGACATCACTGCATCTACTCGACTTTCCAGCTTATTTTTATCTTCGGTATTGGCTGCGCTGCAGTCTAGAAAACGTTGTTGAACACCGACACAAAAAATTCAAATTCAAAACGTGTGGCTTTCATAAGGCATCTAACAGTTAACATAGTCGGTATTAACCAGCATACTAATTATTATCGTTGGGCAATGTTAAAGAGTTAATGTCATGCTTCACTATTTTTGAGGTCACGATTGACTGACGTTGAGGTCATGGTTGACTGACCTTGAGGTCACGATTGACTGACCTTGAGGTCGTGGTTGACCGAGTGTACGAGCTGAAAGAGGACGTTGGCTCGGTCGGTGATGTTGACGTAGGTGGCAGACTTGCAGAGCTTGACGCAGGTCACGGCGGCTGCCTCCGTCATCGCTCTATGACTGCTATGATGCAGCGTGAGCGCACGCTTCAGCTCGTCGATAAACTGCTTCTGCACGTGCAAAATCAATAAAACATTGTCGCGCAGACTGATGAAATCAGCTGAAATCAGCCTACTACTAATGAAATCAATAGAAAGTTGTTGATACGGACCTTAAAAAAACTGCGATTGCGTTTTTGTACCAAACATGCTTTTCTTATTTCCACATATTTCGCTTTCTTCTACATAAAATCGTGTATTTGACACTTGTCACATAATTCTGCATTAGATGCAATTTATTTAATTAAATTTTATGCAAAATCGAATGCAATGAATTACTTTATCAACTTGGATTGGTATAATAAATATTTACACGTCCAAATCTATGTGAACGCATGGATATTAGCAAATTAGACGAAAAAAAGTGGTTAGTTAGTAAATTAGTTTACCAAAGACCCTTACCATTTTCGATGCTTCTTTAGACAACAACATGGAATTTGCAATTCTCCATTCCTAATGAATTATCTTAATGCATATTAAATTACTATATATTCTTGTAGTTACATTACATACAACAAAGTGTCATGTTCGATGAAAATTGCACAGTTGGTAAACGACTCCAGTTCCAATACATAATAATGACAAAAATAATATCATGCTAATATTTGTTCAGAGATGTATTAATCTCGCCAATTTCATAAGTTGCAGGCCCATTGCAGTTCTCAAGTAAATATATACAACATTCAAAAGATAAATATCTAGCCTTTTTGAGATGCTGAGAGGAGCATGGAGCACCGTTGTCGGCATTGGTAATCTCCTCCAGAATGGTCTGAAAGCAAACACAGAAATTAATTGCGGCCAAAGCAATAAATTATTATAATGGATAATTCAACCGGCAGAAAAATATAAAGCAAAAGAGATTGCTATTTACTTAAAAACAAAAAAATTTTGTTTTGGAGGAGATTTTTTGAATCTCCTGCCTTCATGGTGAATGAAGAGAATAATACTATTAGATAAAAGAGCAAGATAAACACAGAGACACAAATAGGCACACATACGGGGCAGAGGACAAGCAGCATCATCTGCAGCGGCCAGACGACCGGCTTCTTCTTGGTGTTCTCCGACCCAAACAGGTTGTAGTGCTCAAATAGGCGGTCACAGCAGTCTGATGCACCGC
Source organism: Chamaedrilus cognettii (assembly GCA_034695025.1). Lineage (NCBI taxonomy): Eukaryota > Metazoa > Annelida > Clitellata > Enchytraeida > Enchytraeidae > Chamaedrilus > Chamaedrilus cognettii. The sequence continues at coordinate 12,265 of JAQIWG010002183.1, read as the reverse complement.
AACAACATTTCTATTAAATAACATAGTCTGAGGCAATGCAACAAAACAGGCTGATGCACGGCAGCAAAACCATTTAAATAACATGGTCGCAGGCACCGCAACAAAATCATTAAAATAAAACAGTACGAGGCAACGCAACCAATTTTTTTTTTTGGGGGGTTTTTGCATCTGATCCTCAAATCTCGCTCTTAAATTTATGCCCTTTAATCATAAATCTTCAATTCACCATACCATAAAGCAAAAACACAAAAAAGAAACAAAAAACTGAATTAAATAAGCACGCAGTGTAAATACGACACCGGATTGTGGTGCAAGGGTTCAGAGTCAAATTTTTTTTCGTACCGACCAACTTGACTAATCAAAGTGAGCGTATTATGCAATTCAAACCATTTGACTAGTACCGTTTACAAGTAGCTTTAGATCTCAGATCCAGATATAAGCTGAAGTTTGCGGATATAAGTGTAATATTACTACCGGCGAGTTCGTCATTGGGTCTCCTCTGCAGTTCACTGAATTCCTCCGGATAGTTATCCATCCAATTCCAGATGGCCTGACGACACGAAAAATAATCCTAACTTAGTAACGTTACATGGCAGATGGAATAGCTATTGCCATAAAAATCGTAAGATTACAAAGACAACTTGACATTAACAAATGGCGGTTTGGTTTTAGTGACAAATACTAGTACAGTCCGGTTCAATGCGTCGGGGCCAAACACAGAACCGTTTTTCAAAGTAAGTGTGCTTCTTTAGTCTCCTCCTGCAATATGCCTAGGGAGCTCAGGGCTGCAGATACATTCTCTTTCTTCACTCATCTACGATGATTTCAATTGACGTGGTTTAAACATTTAAAGTATTAATATTGCAGAGAAAAATAGAACAAAACTAGCAGATCATGCCGTGCATCAATTCAATTAAGATTTTCGTTAGTCTGATGCCTTGAAAAGTCACAAACCAAAGCATTATCTAAGCACAATTTCTTCACTAATTAAAAATATAAAAGCCTAAAAGCTAACAACTCTTGAAACAATTCCATCTTGAGGCTTAGCTAGCTTGCTTTGTTCTGCACCTTTTCGAGGCTCGTAGCGAGCACCAGTTGCACCTGCTTGCGCAGAAACTTGAACTTGTTGGCCGTCTCTGCGCAGTATAATGCACAGCATTTTAGATTTAAATTACAGACCAATAGAATCATGAATAAAGGAGCAAACATTGCAAAGAATTTAAAATTTCAAACAATACACTGTATAACAGCATTAAACTCCATTGGATTTTAAACTATAAAGATAGCGCTTTGTATTTAGAGTCTCGGAATAACTTACGATAATTTTTTTTTTAACTATAAATAATAAAGTGTACATGTAAAAACAAAAATAATTGAGAAATTTTTAAAAATTTATTTTATAATTCTTCACAGCAAGTTTCGCAAATTACTACTTGATACATGAAATCAAACTTCTTATATATTTCAATATGTTAGACCAAACAAAAACCTATAAAATTCTGTTCATTTTTCAAACTTGCAGCAATGACAACACATCAAAGAAAACACATCTCAAGTTTCACCTTGTTCCATAAAATCACCACCGTAACTCAATATCATAGAAATATGTCTCAGAAACGAAAAAGAAGCCGAAGATGGGTCATACCATTAAGCAGCTTGGTGAGTCGAGCGCAGTCGACGTTGATGTGCTGGATGAGTTCAATGTCGGTACAGTCGGCTGTGTCGTCTCCCGTGTTGGACGACAGCGACGCCAGTCTTTGCACAACAACTCGCGCATTAATTACCAAGACATGATCCTAACATTTGCAAAATAATATGTTGCATATATGGACTGTAACTGCATACTTCTTTTCAAGATCGTAGAAAGAAGGCTAATGCTGTTTTTATTATCCTTCTCGTCATCACCTAGACTTCTGCTTTCCATCTGGTAGCCAATTCACGTGATAGGTTCATTAGTCATTATTTAATTTAATACAAGATAAATAGAAGATGTTTGGTGTTGGCTACACATGCATAACCATCTTCTTTGTTCGTCTATTCTGCTCATGTTTTCACAGGAATGTAATAAACATTTGCGCCCTGGCGAGGACTTCAGATGCAGGGTTTTTATGACTGGTAAACATAGCATGTACTCAAGCATAAGTAACATAATATCAACTTTTATTCCAGTGATGTCTAGTCCAGTGATGCCTGGTCCATTCTTACCTAGTCCAGGCATACCTAGCATCAGTCATACAGAGTCCAGTGATGCCTAGTCCAGTAGTACCCAGTCCAGTCCAGTGATGCTCACCTGCCAGAGATGCGGTTGAAGACTGCAGTGAAGTTGTTGAGACTGAGAGCAAAGATGACTTTAGACGCGAGGTGCTTCAGCTGCATCACCAGTGAGTTGCCTTCGCTGGATGGATTCAAGAACTGTAATAAGAACACACACCACTCTACACAGGTCGGCTTTGAATGTGTAAAGTGCACTACTCTTAAATAAAATACAGTATTCAAGATCAGAGCAGATTAATTTTCATAAGTTAAAACAATAATTTATTTTGAACAAGTAGCTTGAATAGTAAGTTAAACTATTAGTACCCTCATTGGCTTTGCTGCATTATGGCAAAAAAAAGATGAAAGACGCTTCAAAATAGCGTCATCTTGCTAATGCATTTTAAACTAAAATATCCGACTATGGGTTAAATCTTGTACACTTCAAACACCTCTTTTCACATACCTTGTAATCCCTAACTATATATGCAAATCACTAGAATTCCTTCTAGATATCACCCAGGGATGCAAAGTCTCAAAGTCTCAAAATCTCAAAGTCTCAAAGCCGCAAAGCGGCTTTCGCAAAGCGGCTTTCACAAAGCCGCAAAATGCATTTAAACTAATATATCCAACTAGGGGTTAATGACAAACAGTTGTATACTCTCAACATAGAGGCAGTACGATTAAAATTATACTCCCTGTATTATGTCTATAAAGCTATAGATATTCAAAACAGCATCGTACTTTAATGGCACGATATAGGAAGTATTAATCCAATCAGACTATTGCCATCAATGGCAGAGCAACAATCTCACTCGATTAACTCAAGATACACAATTTCGTTTTAAATCATAAAAAATAAATTAATACAGAATAAAACTAGAACCTTCAGCAGTTCCGGAAGCAGCAGTCGAACGTACATGGCCTCGTCCAGCCTCGACGTATCCTTGGGTTGCTGCAGGTGCAATAACAGCGCATAGGATCAGACGCAACGTTAGTCTTGCCAGTTGTGACATTTTCTATTTAAGTTACCGTAATGATATAATCACCGTAATGTTATTACTGCATTTTGTAATGGAGGTGATTATCGCAAAAGTTACATATGCGAGTAGGGCATCACAAATCTTCAAAAAATATTTTATCAAGTGGTTTTGAAAGAGCTGTGCACCTAATCGGCCACAAAAAGATAGAGAATATATCACAGTATTTAAATTCGTCATTCTTTGTGAAAATACAAATGCTCCTTCAACAAGACATAATACTGTAAAATAATTACTGTCACTACTGGTTACATCATTACCGCTCGCAAAAATACGGTACGCAACGCACACAACCTCGCAAAAAATATCTTCAGGCGGAAGTTAAGCCCATGCAAATTTGTGAGATGATCTGAAATTAAACTAGTCATTGAGACCCATGATCAAGTTATATGAAGCGCCCGCATACGGTGCATGTTTATCGTGAACATATATTATATAGCAGTAATTAGCATCTTTCGATGAAAAATACTATATTACACACCAAATTCAATTAATTTCTAATACAATTCAGAATTATTGATAATTAATCAATCACTTTGAGCAATCACGTTGTTCAATAGAGTTATTGTCACAGAACAAAAATCATGCTATGACCTAATCAGATCGATTAAATTTGATCTTAGATCCAATTTGAACTAACGATTACTGGCGATTGTACGTTTAATCTTAATCTGAGGATTGTACAACTGGTCCTTACACTGTTGAGAACTTTCTCGAGCGTGTCGAGGATGATGAGCTGTGACTCGTAGCAGTTGCGCTCGGCCTCAGGCCCAACAATGCGCTGTAAACGAGAAAACACTTGCATCACAAATTCATTAAGTTTTAGTTTTTTAGTTTTTTGTAGTTTAGGGACTGTGGTGTAGTGGTCAAGGCGTCGGACTTAGAGTCCAGAGAACCAGGGTTCAAGTCCCCGCACCGGCAACTATGAAACCATAGAGTTACAGGCCCTTCAGCAAGGCTGTTAAACACACAAGTGTCACTAGCTGCTGACCCTGTGCCAGATAATAACTTATTTGGTTTGCGTCAGGAAGGGCATCTGGCCGTAAAAAATCCAGCTCTAGCAGTCCTGATCAGGGCCGGCACAAAACGTGTAAACCTGTGTGAAAACATGGACTTTAACAGATTACACGATAAAAAGGAGGTTAGTTAGTAGTTTAGGGACTGTGTGTAGCACACAAGGGCAAAATACAGTCCGGTTATGTGCAAGAGAGCCGGCACAGAACCGCTCCCCCTTTTCTTTAGTCACCTTTTACAACAAGCACGAGGAGCTCTGGGCTGCAGGCCAATTCCTTGTTCCCCGGCCTGCAGGCGGTCGCAAATTCAGTGTGCATTTGTATCGTGCCATAGTTTATTAATTATTTACATTGAGTTATTTATATCATTAAAACATACAGTTGCTCACACGTGATATCACGAGACTTGATGAATAGTTCTGTTCTATGCTTATTTTTATGTTTATCAACAAATTTACAAGCAATATATAATTTATCAATATACATTATCATTGATCCACCTGCCAAATATATATACATTAATATAGCTAGCCTATATTGCTACAGGCTTAGCTACACCACTAACTACATCACATCATTAACTACATGAAGTCAATAGACTTCTAGTAATCAAACCGTCTGGCAAGACCGAGTAATACCAGTAGCCAATCACAATCAGATTATCACCGACCATGGAGTCAATAGACGATGCCTGATCATCAGAGAGATGCTATACATGCTAGAGACACCTGCAACTGCAGGCGTCTGGGACTCCAATTTAATTGACAACTATATCATGTAATGGTCACATCTAGTGTTAACGTCGCTACTATTGTTCGTTAAAATTAGCATCACATCATGGGGCCAATTGTCAGAAGAATCCAGTTGTCCAGTTGCCAGATCTGACGGCAGCGCCGCCATTAGAGCGTGACTAGCAACTCACTTTTGGTGTCCCAAACACGAGATGGCTGGCTATCATTGTGTGGCAGGTAGTCTAGATTGGTCTACGCCTACCGGTGACCATAGAGTCAATAGATGATCACTGACCATAGAGTCAACAGATGATCACTGAGCGGTGAGCATAGACTCTCGCATAGATGATCACTCTAGCATAGATCATATAGCCATTAATCATAGAGTCAATAGACACTGATCACTGACCATAGAGTCAACAGACTGGAGAGTCTTTGTGAGTCCATTGATGACGAGCGAGAACTTGTGTCGACTGACATTGATCAGGCAGTCCTTGTTCTGCTCCACGTTCTGAATCGACTGAGTCGTGTGCAGGCCCGTGCGTATCGGCAGCTGTCACAAACACAAAAGCCCTGGAGTACATACAAACTGCTACAACTTAGTATCGTTAATTAACTAATTTCAAATCAACTGATTAGTGAGTACGTACTAGCAATGCATCATTTGCATAATTTACGCATCTTAGAATAAATTGGTTAAATTAAGTCACATTACATTATTATCGCCGTCAAATACACTACGAGCTGTTTACGAAATCTTCAGATCATTTAAATGGTCAAATAGAACCTTAGCTTCACGATTTTAAAAACCCACATATACACTTCTAGACAACTATTTAATTATACGGTATCGGTGCACAGTGACGAGTAAGCTAATTAACAAATCCGTTTACCTGCGAATCGAAGCGTGTAATCAACGACTGCACCCATCCCCCCGGTTTCTGTGTCGCCATTTTTACTCGTTAATCCACTGCCCTCGCCCCCGCTTTTAATGTTCCTTCCAATGTCGAATCTCTCCCTTCAATCACCTAATTAGCGCATTTGACTATTAGAGGCTCAGATCTATCGTGTTAACATTAACTTCTGTAACATAGGCCACTGTTTGTCTATGTCTTTAAATGACTAGTTCAATCGAATCACGCTCAATACCATTAGGAATTAAGCTATAATCCTTGCATTATGCACGACAAGTGTCACAACAACACAGCCCGGGAGCAACGCTCTTCGATCATCTTATTTGATGACACCATCGTAGTCCTTTTGCGATACCTACCGCGGGTCAGTTTTCTTGTCTCCTTGCTTACACGCTTGTTTATGCGTACAAATCCCATTTAGGATGTCTTTCCCTCGGCATTGCTACAAGGCAGATACAGCTGCTGCGGAGAGTACTCGAGCTCCGTTTCGCTCATTGACGCCAAATCTGGATTACTAAATCAAATATACAAACTGGACATGTATAATGACGTCATATGTATGCAATGGCGTAGACTTTATTAATTGTAAAGTAAACATTAATTCGTATAATGTGACGCTACGCTACATGTAGATTAGATAAATGTGTGCGGTATATTAGCGCATAATTCCTCCCACGCATTTCACGCTTCGAGCTAAAATTGAAAAATTTCAAGCTATTATTATTATCTTTAGGAATATTATTTTAAAATTTAATTTTAAAAGAATTTGTGAACTGTAAAGCATTACAGAAACAGTTACAGAAATGCAGCCTGTACACGTGCAAACGGAACATTTTATACAATTTAAGTTATTATAGGTTAATAGCAACAACAAAATGCGCGTGCAGTTTCACCGGAAATTGAAAACAATACATTAATATTTCTATTATACATTCAACCGAGATGTATGACGTCATATATACCTAATCAAACAGAAACTGCACTAGGCCTTACAGCGCGTTGCAACAACTCATTCGCCTACAGCATGTTCGCCTAGCTGTAGATTAGATGTTGAACTATGGCGGAACGTGGCGGTGTGGATTTGAGAGGAGTCCCCTGGAGGGTCGCCGTGGTCGTGCTGTTAGGGTCCCTGTTGGTCCTCGGATCCGTCAAGGGAGGGGATGAGGACGCTGCTCCGGGGGAGGGTGTCCAGGGGGGAACGGAAGTTGTCAAGGCCATCGTAGAGGTAAATGAAGCTTCTTGGTGTGTGTAATCATGCATACTCGTTACTATAGGCCTACTCGCTACACTAGCATACGAAAAAAGACAGAAGCTTACACAATATACGACACGTCAGCATTCACCTAATTAAACTTGTTAAGCTTTATGATCTGACATAATGCTAACTTATTTTTGATATTGAAAAATATCATTTATTTAAATACGTTTTATCTGTTGACAAATCGTATAAAATTGACATCATTATTTTGTTCTAATCTAGGAAAAGAGGGTCAGTCTCTACGACACTCACCAATAATAACTTCCCTACCTCCGCTACAGACCTGTGTTCGCGTGTAGTTTCACGCATCGAGGAGTAAAATTTAAAGTCTTACGCGTCTATCATTGGTGAGTGCTGTAGAGAAGACACAGCGGGAAAAATTGCGCACTGATCCGCGCCTCCCTGGTATGATTTTTCAGTTACCAAATGATTTCAGTAATGATGGCTAACAATATACAAACTGTATTAAAGTCTGAAACAAACAACAATTTAATATAAAGGCATGTTAGTAATGTATATGTAAAATGTTTGATGTGTAAAATTGCTGAGTTACTGTGTGTAGAGCTGCAGTGGATGACGGCTCAACCGGCTTCCTGATGTGAAGCAATTCATCCATCAGGACATTCCACTTTTGTATCCTTTTTATATTCGCTTTCGTGCTGTCAGTCTTCTTTTCAATTACAACACAGTAAATACTAGTGTGATGTGCTGTCGTTATGTATGATCTAAGCCTATATTATTTTAGAATTTATCAGTTGTATCATAATTATGCGTCAAAATGATATTGCGTAATGAACTATCGAACATTATTGTGGTTAATCAGTAGTACAACCATGATTAAACAATTATTATGATGGTATTTTTCTTGACGACTTTTCTCAGTCATAATGTGGAATTTGTTCGTAAGCCGGGTGAGCCGCCTTTTATGCATTTCCTCAATGCCGCCGGGGAACGTGTAGAGGTCAGTAACTTCTTTTTACTTCAATGCATTGTGTTGAAAAATACAAGACCTGTTATCAATTTTGCCTGATAAATTAAGTATCATTGAAAATTATGTAGCCTTCATGCAAGTGATACACTGATTTTAATTATATACCGGTATTAATTAAGTTTAGTTTTGATTAATTATCAGAAGTTCGAAAACCGATTGTAGAATGTTACTGCGTATTATATGAAATGATGAGTGTAAAATTATTGCGTAATCTTGAACCTACAATCTATCGATTCAATCGGTACGAAAGAAAATATTTTATTACTCTAATATACATGTAGGCCTACTTTTGAATTTTAGGCCTTTAGTATTTCAACTTAACCCTCTCTGATTGATTTTAGAAAAAAGTGCCTCTATATGTTAATGATTTATTAACAATGGTAAAAAGGATTTAGATTTTGGGTGCAGTTTTAACGTCTAATGACGTCATGAGATTTTATGTGAAATAGCGATATCATTCTCTTTTTTTTAATTAATTTTTGCCACTTTGCCTTTGTTTTGTGGATTTTGTGTACAGGTTTGCTTCATTGATGCAGCTAGTTGTTCAGCATGCTGTCCTGTTTCAGACGATCGACTTGGAGCCGTTGTCGCGCGACCAGTGCAACGAGGCGCTTAAGTCAAGGGGGTTTTTTCGCAAGAATACACCCGAGGACCCGGTCCCCGATGAATTTAAGGAGGGACCGTATCACCGAGCGGCTTCAGAGGAACTGTAATTATTTTAAGAATGATAACCAAATGTGGAGTAACAGCCATTCGACTCGCTTTATTAATTATGTAATATGGTGTATCCTATTATACTAATTAAGGTACTTTAAAATTTTATCATGTTCAATACTGTACTTGTATAATATTTGATAGTATAAAACCATTTTTGTATGCCTAATAAAATTTTTTGGTTATGACCTACGGGGCAAGTGAAAGTTATTTTTCTTGTGCAGATTGTTGGCTATAGTCATGAAAACGGGTATATATAAATTTAGGAATTAAGTTGAATTTTTATGGCAAATGCTACTATGTCATAGAAGGATTTTTAATATAGAATCCTGAAATGTCGAATATCATTTCATGATTAATGTAATCATGATATTAATTAATTATAAATTTTTTATTTTTAAAGTGCTCGAATGGCATCATTCTACTTGGGTATATACACTGTGAACGGAAAAAAAACGAACCTCTTCAATACAACTTCTACAACTCCTGGAGAAATATAATAGCAAATATTTAAAATGTTATTGAGACTAAAACGACCTTACTCTCAACTATAATACTAACAATTGTTATATTTATGAGCTGAACTAGTTAAAATCGACGTCACAGTTACGTCATTTGCGTTCAGTGAGGATGACAGAATGGGACACAACATTGACGCCAAAATCCGAATTAAAGTGCAAAGCGCTTTCTTAGGTCATTTCCGGATTAAGGATGGAAACTTGGTGCATAGAACGTCCTTCTCTACAAGATTGATACAACTTTTTCATGCAGGCGTCAAGCGGGCAGTGGTAGACCGGGTACTGCAAGAAATAACGCGTCAGGGGCGAGTGCGTCTTGGTGCATGTGTTGAGGCCGAAGGAGGGCATTTGAACACACATTATAACTAAAGAATAATAAATGTGAGATGCATAGCCATTATACTGAAGTTTTTCAGTGCTTTCATTAAAATGTACAAATTATTGCACAAATTATTGCAGTAATTGTAGAGGTTCGTTTTTTTCTGTTCACGGTGTACCTATGACTTGTGGGATAGGATCATTGCGTTTAAATAGCGTGCTGTGCCTTGCCAAGCATAATGATTGGATATTTAACTGAGGCAAATAAGCGTCCCAATCTTCTACATTCATCACATGATTCAATAGTACATCTAGCTACGCCGGTTGTCTGTGTACGTTTAGTGCAAATGTGCTGTGAACCTTTAATACTGTGTTAGAGCGACGAGTGTCTTGTGAACGTCTAGCGCTGTGACGATGCCGCGAGTGAAGGGGGTTTTTAGAAGGGGAGTGACTTATGACGTGTTGGGCTTAAACTTTTGACGGTTCAGCATAGATGCCACGCTGCCTTTCAAGGAAATCCCTTCACGAGTCTGCAATCACTACATCTGCTAGACGTTCCAGGGTCACGGAAATCGCCTTTTTCATTTGATTTTTGAATTATTGTAATAAGTAAATGCATGTGAATGATTACAATTTTTCTATTGATTTGTCAGAACTGCGGTTACTTTTTAACAGGCTGTTGCTTAGGGCATAAGGTATTCGTGCGTAAGGAAGGAATAGGTGAGGAATTTAATGAAAGTTGATTGGCAGATAGCAGCTCGTATAAAAAAAGTATAAATTGATTTTTTTCTATTGCCAACTTGTAGTAGAGTAATGCAATTTTGTCTGAAAATTAATTGCAATATCAATTAAGTATGACTTATGTACAGTTATAACTTCTAGTGAAAAACTGTCATTTAGGTTGGTAATGCTTTGTTGTTTGAACTATGCTAAATATTTGAAAATTGAACGCGAATAAAATGTGTCCGAGGTTTTACTTTGGTGTTACATCCCCGGGTAGCTTTCCATGATTTCTTGGTTAGAAAACGCTATTGTTCTATTGCTCAAATGTTTTGGAGTTTTGGTGTTAAATGCTCGTATGTATGTATGTATACTGCGCTTGTAACGCATCATAAATATGTCATGCAAACGGAGATGGAAAAAACATAATTTGCTTGAATCGCGGGGTTTCGTTGCTTGGGTATCTTGCCACACTTTTTTGATTAGAAAAACGCTGTTATTCTACTGCTGAAATGCTTTGTGAGTTTCTACTGCTAGTTGACATGCGAGTGCTATTGGTTTTGTGCTAATTTAATTTTGTGCCGTCCTGTCTGGTATTCGTACGGTATTGATGTTTACTCGCATGTTTCATGAGTCTTGAGATTAAACAACGATGGTGTTAGCGTTTTAAATTAATACGTATTTCTATTCAATTCTCAATAGACAGTCATATGATTTTCACTAGCTGTATTCGCTGATAATATTATTAAAGAGAATTTGACACGCTGGTGCTAATAGTATCATCATAGAAGCAGTAGTTATTGAAAACAGCGAGGCACTAGGGTATAGTGTTCATGCCTTTAAGGCATCGGACAAGAGTCCGGAGGAACAGGGTTCATGTACCCGCTCCGCAACTATGAAACCATGTGTTACAGGCCCTTCACCAAAGCTGTTAAACATGAGTGTCGCTAGCTGCAAATGTCCTGCCAGATAATTATTCATTTGGTTGGCGTCAGGAAGGGCATCCGGCCATAAAAAACTAAGCTCCAGCAGTTATCTCAGCCTATATGGGGTTAACATTTTCTTGGTGATAGAAAAGAGTACTAGCTCTTAGTATTTGCTCCAGAAAATAATACTAATTACGAAAAAGGTTGGGGGTCCTATGAGGTTGCAGTACTGTAAATTTATAGGCCTAAAATATAGTGATAATTAACCTGTTCTAAATAAACTTGCGTCTATTCGCTCAAACAAATTGGTCGTTGCATGAACTAAACATAAAAAAACATGCCCTAACCCTAAACTAACCCTACACTATCCCTGAGCTAACGAACCCTAAACAAAAATAACGTTCTATAAATAGAATTCCGCTGCGGTAGGCCTTTTATATGATTAACTATGGCGTGCAACGACCAATTTGTTTGAGCTTTTAGACGCCACTATAAATAATATTATTATACCTCTTGTGCGCGTAATTGATCTCTATGGTCACGTGTCATAATATTTACAAACTAAAAAAATTTATTTTCCACGTCATCAAGATTTACTAGTGTGGCAAAGTTAGGATGTGCTAATTAGGCGTAAGAATTTGCAGGCATGTGCATAAATATTGCGCACTGAACGATGCCAGTTCTCTTTTGTTTCACAGGGGTCAAATTTAATGCAGGCATGTGCATAAATATTGCGCACTGAACGATGCCAGTTCTCTTGTTTCACAGGGGTCAAATTTAATACAATGAAGTGACATTTTAAGCATGGCCTAGGCCTTAATATTATGTCATAAAGACGATTATACGGTATCATTTACGGTAATCATTCT
>JAQIWG010002182.1:0-21265 GCA_034695025.1 Chamaedrilus cognettii | reverse complement strand
AGAAACACATTGGTCTAATATAGAGGTCACAGAAACACATTGGTCTAATATAGAGGTCACAGAAACACATTGGTCTAGTATAGAGGTCACAGAAACACATTGGTCTAATATAGAGGTCACAGAAACACATTGGTCTAATATAGAGGTCACAGAAACACATTGGTCTAATATAGAGGTCACAGAAACACATTGGTCTAATATAGAGGTCACAGAAACACGGACCAAAATTAAGAGCAGTGGTAGTACTGAGCAAGTTTCTTATAATACCCCATTACAAGTTCACAGATAAATCTTGGGCGCCTTACAATACACAGTAGTTGATAGGACAAGTAGCGCAACAATTCACCACAAACAGTCAATTACACTACAAACAGTCAATTACTAATGCCAAAAAAGAAGAAAGAAAAAGAAAAAAACAACAAAAAAAGAGACCAAAAGAGATTTCGAGTGTTACCCTTTTTGTCTCGACAGTTGCCCATGCAGACGCAGACGGGGAGGACCAAGTTGAGCAGAACATTGGCGGTCTTCTCCTGACTGGGGATTTGAGACACCCCTCCACAGGCTTGCTCCAACGTGTACTGGTCCTGAACCAGGCACACATGGGGGTCAATCTCTTCCCCTGACTGGGGTGTGAGACACCCCTCCACAGGCCTGCTCCAACGTGCACTGGTCCTAAACCAAGAGATGATTAATACGAGCTAGTGAAAAGATAATCATCCTATGGCAGCGCTGTACAAAATGATATGCTGCGAATAGTGCCGTGTTATATCCAACTTCAAATAAGAAAATCGAGAATATCAGACGATCATCAGACCGGTCGTCTACAACATACGTGCTATGCTAATGTCTAACTGCAGTCAAGATCACAATCACGAATCACGCAGTTTTTCATCAATCAAACAGTTTGATTCAATCAAACAAATCGATCTGGATCCCGTAACAAATAAGCGCGTACGATCTAATGTAATAAAACCCTTTCGCGGCTCACCCCCATATCCATGGGTCGTCTCATCAACTAATACCTAACAAAACTGTGATGCCCATAGCTCACCCTCAATATCTTTCCCATGACAGTAGCCCCTCACCCCGAGGATGTGTATCTGGAGGGCGGTGAGTTTGACGACGGCGGCCATAAAGGTTTGGGGGGCGTAGGGTCTGATGGTCCAGGCGTCCTGGCGGTTGTACGCCACGCTGTGCATGCTGCTCGAGGTGGAGGCAAGCCCAGAGTCGTCCGCCGTAAGGATGTTGAGACACATCGCTATCAGGCTCTGCAAAGTGACGTCACAGCGCTATCAGGCTCTGCAACGTGACGTCACAGGGCTATCAGGCTCTGCAACGTGACGTCACAGCGCTATCAGGCTCTGCAACGTGACGTCACAGGGCTATCAGGCTCTGCAACGTGACGTCTTCCTCAAAAATTAGTAAGAATGGATTATTTCCCTTTCAAAAATGTAATTTCTTTCAATGCTTTGGTATTTAGAGATGTATTTTATAAATTGAATATTCTATATATATTAGTGAAAATATTAAATAAAGTAATAATATAAAAGGCACCTTTAAGTATGGAAGATGCGCAACGTAGGTACAGTTGAGAAGAGTTGCACGGATGCCTGCGAGAAATTAACACAAAGTTAACCAATTACAGCGAGTGACATGAAGAACATGAAGAACCATATCAAATGTAAGTCCTAGAACGAGATCTATCTTATCAACAAATCTGCCTTCACAACAACATCACAAGTAAACTAGGAATGCAAGGCAACATAAGCAAAATCAACTCAAATATATACTGATATAGAATTGAATAACCAGTAAGATGACTGACCATTGATCAGATTTGTAGCCGAGTTCCAATCCAAATTTCGCTGAAATAAAATCATATTTAATGGGTAAAGCGTTGTTGAGATTCATCTTACGCGTTAAATACATGAAAAAAGTTTTAATTATGAGCTTTGATCTACACCTTAACGTTTCTCTCCGTGCAGGCTGGGAAACAAAGAATTGGCCTTGCAGCCCAGAAATCCCTGAGCGAGTCGCAAAAGGTGACTAAAGAAGGGGGAGTGGTTTTGTGGCGGCCCTCCTATACAAATCCGGACGGTAATAGTCTTTGATACTCACACATCGTCCTTAAAATTAAACCCCACCCCCCACCACCCTTAATGTTTACTCCTTGATTGCGTGTTGATTTAGAAAAACAAGAACAAAGCTAGAAAAGTAGCAGAGAGAAGACAAAGTATGCCATTCATGAGAACGTGAAATGCAAAGGACCATGAGGCTCAGTCTCTCATGAACACTGTCTAAAGGTGAATAATACGGAAGAGGGGGTAGGTGACGTGCCAAACTGGTGAATAATTATGGGAGAGAATCTAATAATTCAAGGCACTCAAAGATATATTATTTTTGACGCTACTATCGCGTTCAGCGCAAAATAGATGAAAAATTCTGGAGAGGAGGATAGGTTACGCGCAGAACGTTGTTCTTGTAGATCTTGGAGAATAGACGCTCGAGTCGACGCAGAATTAGGTTCAACGCTGGACGGACCGTCGACTGGGACCAATCGGTGATTGGCAGCACCTCCCTCACATACCTGCACACATTGATCAATCAGCGATCAGAACCTCCCCCACATATCTGCACACATAGACCAATCAGAGATCAGAACCTCCGCCACATACCTGCACACATCAACCAATCAGAGATCAGCTCCTCCCCCATATACCTGCACACATCAACCAATCAGAAATCAGCACCCCTCCCACATACCTACGCACAACGAACCGCACATTACAGTAACTTGACAACTAATAACGGATGATAAATAAGTCAATCTACAAAATGCCTATTAGCATCAATGACAGATTCAGGCGCGCCCTTTTATTTGTCTCACACATATACACCAGTCGATACCAAAATTAAAAAGAAAAGAGAAAGTATCAAAGTTTTGTCAATGAAGCGTGGGACACAAGTTTGTAAATCTAGTCACATCAAGATAATAACGATAATCTAATAAGATAATATTCATGAACTTTTTCTGCTTGATAAAGGATAAACATTTCTTATCTTAAATTACAAAGTTTAAGCACAAGTTATCAAACGTTTGTTTAAAACAGCAGCACTTTAGCCGACCTTCTGATGGCGGTGCACTTCATGGTGACTGGGTCGTAAGGCGCGATCTTGAGCAGTGTGAGCGCTATATCAGCCAGGCGCTACACACAGCATGCCACTTAATCCATGTCTAAGCTAGTACTGCAGAGCTTAATAAGTAATAATAGCTTAACAATTACATTACTATTCTGCCTTAATTATATGTAAAAACACTCAGTGGCAGATTGACGCTCATTGTGACATGAATCCTTGAATCGCTAGTACAACACTCAAACAATAGCTTAGAGATTAGACCAGCAACACTTTCTAGGTCCCCGTGGCGTCAATAGAAGCCGAAATGGATTCTAAACCCATTCTTATTATTATTATTCTTATTTCTGTGCAAAATTTAAATAGTTCAGCAGAGACAGACCTTGCTTCACTAAGATCAATAACCAACAATTGACGCATTGTTTTGGTTACGTCACAGAGAATCTGCGCTCCCATGTGCCATGTCAGGCCACGCCCACCATCCAATTATTGAGCTTACGCAAAAAATAATTTACAATTTAAAAAATATCTCGCAGATATTACAAAAACTATGGGCTGTGTGAGATCGAATTATCTGATTGATATTGTGAGGGTCACATGGTGCTAGTAGATGTGTGCTCAATCAGCGCCAGCTTGTTCTTGTTTTTTGCAGTTTAGGAACCGTGTGTAGCACAAAACTATATACAGTCCAGTTCTGTGCAAAGGAGACAGTTCAGAACCGTACCCCTTCTTTAGTTGCATTTACTACTCGCCCGGGAGCTCTGGGCTGCAAGCCAATTCTTTGTTCCCCTGCCTGCAGGGGTGATGAGTGCTAGTGCGGCACACTAACGATGTGAGTCTTGTGGTCGAGCAGCTCGTGTCTGGTCGTGAAGTCGCCGATCATGACGCGCAGGGCCTTCACGCGCCGGCTGCAGTGCGCGAAGAACTCGGCCGTGATGCACACGACGGAGTTGCGTGGCCGTCGGAACACGCGCTGGGCCGCGTCAGACTCCTCAGTGTCTGATTGGTCGAGCCTGCCCCCTGCAGACAGACCCTCTTCCATGTGACGGAATCTACAAAAAAAATCAGCAAATTAGGCGCAATTACGCTAAAAGTATATATAAAATGTATTTGTAACAATAACGGGTCCGATATAAATTATATGCAAACGGAACGGGTTCCTCATTCAAAAGAATGGACTATCGATAAAATACAGAATGCAAGCAACGCAAGAGCAATTAACAAGCTAGTACGGACCTAAACAACAAGGCAAGAAAACTACACTTTAAATTGCAATTGGAGCGAAGTAAAAAAATCTTCATTTGACTAAAAAGCAGTGCACATTAATGTCTATGCTTATTGAACAGCTTAGCTATCATTCATCTCAAAAGGGTAGCAAGACATCGTGACAAGATCATCATCAAAATAAGCAAAAGAATTAATTTCGAAAATATATGACCAAAATAAAGAAAAATAAGTAAATGTAAGTTTTGTTTTATGTTTATTGGCTAGCGTATCGCTGTGTTCTCCGACTGACTTGATGTCGGACTGTTCGTCGTTGTAGATGGTGTTGGCCTGCGGGGAGTGGTTGCTGTGGTTGTGCTGCTGCTGCTGCTGCTGCCTGTTGTTGTTTGCTGCTGTACTGGCCGCAGTGTCAAACTGCCACTGAGCGCCACCAGTGAAGTTCCTGGATCGCACAAATTTGCATAGTTGTAGAATTTTGCTACTTTTAATTCAAAATAAGCAATTTTACATACAAACTATATCTTCATTTTAGGCGAAAAATTCGACAATTATATTCATTATCACCAGTCGATAAAAGCAGCTCCAAAAGGTTTATCAATCAAAAGAATGCTGTGAATGTAATCACATTTTGAATATCCCTTAAACGACAAAACTACTTTGATGATAATGACATTATGATTAGAATTACATGATACACATGATATCTAAGTGACAAGGGAAGCGCATTACTTGGTGAGCGGCTCGCAGCTGATGAGCAAGGCCTTGATAGAGACGCTCAGACTGGAGATGGCCGTCATCTCTTCCTTGGCGACCGTCTGGTTGTCTGCGGCCTTGGTGCGCTCGCTCAAGCAGCACACGTAGTGAGGTAGCAGCGCCTCCAGGATAGTCTGCGCACGGCAACAGTAATACGCAACACTTGCTAATTAAACGCATCAGTTCAAATGTTGCGCATAAAAATAAATCTTCTCCTTTGTTCTTTAGCTTAAAACCAAAGTGCAATAGACACTGTTCACACAGACAGCGTATAGATAGGGTAATGCAATGATGATCTCTTAAAATATACCATTTTTTATTATGATCGCGTAATAAAAAATCGCAATACGATATCAATAACGGTATAACGGTGTAAAGATTATAATAATAAAATATAGCGCTTGTTGAACAGAAATTTGCATAAAATAACTGAGCAATCGGATATAACTCGGAACAAATAAAAAAACGTGATCACCACCGCGTGGAGATTGATGACGTCACACATATATACACGGTGTATACGTATAGCACACAATATACGTGTAATATCAGACGTACGAGCATTTGGACAGCGCGCACAGATTCGCAGGCGTACGCAATGACCGTCACACAGAGATTGATGACGTCAAGCATCGTCACCGTGTCAGCGTCGTCACGGTAGCAAAAGTCCTTCGAGACAGAAATCATTTATCTACATAAAAATTTTTATTTATTTATTTTTGGACACTAGAGCAGCCTTGAATAAACAGGCTCGAACATTACAGGCAGTGACCAATACAGCACAATCTCAATCAAGAAATACAATAGTTGAAAACCAATAGCTGGCAAAATCTTTGATCATGGAAAGAATCGAAAATCTCAGTGCAAAAAATGCATCTCAGAACATCAAATACAAGCTGAACGGTATTCAATATAGAAATTTTAGCACAAAGTTCTTTTATTTTGCCATAGCCTATCAATCTAAATTCAATTATGAAATGATTTGCTCATTTCCCACCAGCCCCAGCCCCAGGCCCACCAGCGCGGTGAGAGGCTTTAGCCCATCGACCAGCTCAAGGATCTGCAGCTTGTCCTCAGAGTTCTTCTCCAGTGAGAGCAGCAGTTGGAACAGAGCCTCAGAGTCCACCTGCTCCACAACAGGATTGAACATTAATGAAATGACCAACACATCTAATAGCTCTCTTAAATTGAAACAGGCATTTGAATTACAACTCAGCTGCAACAGCAGATATACATTGCAAGAGCTGGCGCTATTTTCCATTCATTCTAGTCATGGATGCAGCACTAAAATAAGCAGATACTGTTAATCAAATAAATTGCTGTCTTCAATGTTATTTTGTCATCCCTATCTATAATGTAGTGCTTTGTATATTTCATATTGCACATTTTACATTAATACCTCATTGGGCACATTTTACTGCATTATAGTTAAGAAAAATGATGAAAAAGGTTTAAAAATGGCGCCATCTTGCTAATGCAGAGATGGTAACTGAAGGGAGCTTTTGCTATTTTTTGCTATTTTTATGCTTGTCTCTGTCGTGGCGTTCTGTTCTAAACTGAACTGTTCTGTTCTGAACTGCTCTGTTCTGAACTGAACTGTTTTGTTCTGAACTGAACTGTTCTGTTCTGTTCTGTTCTGAACGGTTCTGTTCTGAACTGTTCTGTTCTGAACTGAACTGTTTTGTTCTGAACTGAACTGTTCTGTTCTGAACTGTTCTGTTCTGAACTGTTCTGTTCTGAACTGTTCTGTTCTGTTCTGAACTGTTTTGTTCTGAACTGAACTGTTTTGTTCTGAACTGAACTGTTCTGTTCTAAACTGTTCTGTTCTAAACTGAACTGTTTTGTTCTGAACTGAACTGTTCTGTTCTGAACTGTTCTGTTCTGAACTGAACTGTTCTGTTCTGAATGTAACTGTTCTTTTCTGAACTGAACTGGTCTGCACATAGTCTTTGTGTTACACACAGTCCTTAAAACACCAAAAAAAAGCCAGACAGCCAGCGTGCCATATCACGCTAAAACTTGACCACATTTACCACAACCCCCCCCCCCTCCCCACGCCCCCCGCCCCCGCAGACCTGTCGTTCGCTGCGGCAGGGCTCCTCCTGCACACGCAGGATGGGCGCGATGCTACCAAACATCTGCAGTAGGAAGGGGTTGCGGTGGAGAAGGAAGAACTGACGACAGGTAAACTGGATCGCATCGCTGATCACGGGATTTCCGCGGTGGTTGCAGTAGATCCGACCGATCGTCGGCATGATGAAGGAAAACCTATGCGGAAAAGGAAACCGAATGAAGATCTTAAAATTTAGGATAACTGTGCAATTTACTAATTGCAAGGATACTAGGAATGAAGTTTTACTAATATTTTCACACAGGTTCAACTTACAGCAAACTAATTACGTCATGTTATAAGTTTAAAGCACTCAGGCACTTTCATAATGAAAATCTAAAATTGCAGCTAACAATTCTTAAACAACAGCCAATCAAGCATTTTGATTAGATGCACCCCACCATTTAAAAAAACTATGAAATTTGTTAATAATGAAAATCAATTTATTCTAGGTGTTGTGGAAGTTTTTCAAACTCATTTAATAATTTGATGTAGGATTTATAAAATTGCTTCACTATTACCACTCACCAAAGAACTGAATATCAGTGAATTAATGAAATAGTAAAAAATAACGCAATAAATAAGATAAAATTCAAATCATGAAATAAATAAATAAATATAATATCAAACATTTGTTTCATGCAAATTGCTTCACGATCGCAAATCGTCGATGTGGGCGTGGTCTACCACTGATCCCCTGTGACGTCACAACGCAAGGATTTGTCCCAGCCCCCGCTCACCCGGTGGTCGCGAAGACCTGCTTGAAGTGCATGCATGCGTTGATAAAGGTCGCGAGTCCGTAGCGCAGCAGCGCCGAATCGTCAGGGTGGAGGTAGAGCGTCCCGTTGATGACGTTCAGAAAGAGGGGAAGGTCTCCCACGTGGGTCACCGTGCTCGACATCCCGCGGAATATCTGCGCTATCAGCTGCAGCCACACACCAGCACCGGTTTATAAATGGTACTAGTACAGTGGTGCAATTATTTATTGCTTAATGAAACACAGGGCTAAAATTTACACAAAATATGTCTCTTATTCTCAGCAACCAACAGCGTGCTAAATACTATAGAAGTACAGAATTGGAATTTTTATCAAAGCGCTTGGAATTTTTTTTATTGCAATACAGCAATATAAATTTAAGACAATTCATTACATAGTAAATAGGCCACGCCTTTGAAATACTCAGATGATTGACACTTATCAGAGTTAGGCGAGCATCATAATCTGTGACTATTATCGTTAGGGTTACGGCTAGTTTTCGGTTAGGGTTAGGCTAGGGTTACCTTACCTTGGTCCAGACGTACTTGTGGAGCACATCCAGCCCTGCGATCTCTCTCCCCATTGGTCCATTGTGCATCGCAAACTCAGACTCGAGCGCCTTGCGGGGGAAAGATGGCAGCTTGAGCAGTTCCTCGTGTAGGAATGACACGTGACTCTGCATCTGCGCATAGCATAGCAGTGATGCATCTGCGCATAGCATGGTAAATGCACCTGTGCATAGCAGTGATGAGTCTATGCATAGCATGATAGTCTGCATGTGCGCATAGCATGACAGTTATGCATCTGCACATAGCATAGCAGTGATGCATCTGCGCATAGTATAGCAGTGATGCATCTGCGCATAGCATGGTACTCGCATCAGCGCTTAGCAGTGATGAGTCTATGCATAGCATAATAGTCTGCATCTGCGCATAGCATGACTCTGCATCTGCGCGTGTCTCTTTGGGTAATCAAATATATTACCCAAAATACAAAAGAAAAAAACCTTGATTTCACAGACAAGAATGAGAGCTCTAACCAGAAGTAAATTTCTCAACTCCCTCTACACTGACAAAGAATCACCCGCTAGTCCCATTTACATCGACACTTCTAACATGAGTTAAAGCATCATCAATGAGATGGATTGCAGCAGTAGGTATGCTCATATTAGAGGTACGGCGATGTTAAGTCACGTGGTAGATCAAAGGCTGACCTGCTGCCCGCTGGCGCTGTCGACGACCGAGAGGGAGAAGAGAACCTTCTCCATCTCCACGTACTTGCGCGTGAAAGCCTGCAGCACAGACGTACCAACTCCAATTATTACCAGGCAGCAATGGAAAATAAAGAGTAGTATTCAATATTCAATTGAGCCTATCCCCAGCAGATCAAGAAAAAAGAATTGACAAGCAGCCCAGAGCTCCCCGAGCGTTTCTCAAAAGGCAAATAAAGAAGGAGTGTGGTTCCTTGTTTGGTCCCGAGCACTGAACTTGGTCACAATAGTCTTTGTTCGCCTAAGAGCTAAACTTTCAGAACCCATCTACTACTTATTTTATTGACAGCTAATAATGCATCTATCAGTTCCAGCATCCATCAGTTGTAGATACAGTTTACGGCAAAAATGAAGTACGTGTATTTAGAATGAGAACAGAGTGCGGGCTGGTTGAGTGGTGACCTGTTTGCGCAGGGCTGTGTGCGCCTCAGTGGGATCCATCTTGACGAGACTCAGCTGGGGGTAGAAGTTTCTTCTGAAGAAATAAAAGTCCCTGACGTAGCTGTTTGTGTTGTGCATCTGATCTGAAGAGAGTCGAGCAAATTAAAACGATTTTGCTGACTAAATCGTCAGAACAAGTTGAAAATCAATACTGCTAGAGTCGACAGAGCCTTAAATGGCAATAAATAAATTTTGAACATTATTCGAAATATGCAATATCGTCTTAAATGTCAAACCTCTGCAAGCGCGGAAAAGTGTATGTAGATGATGATGACGATGACCGAACAGATTGATTTAAAGAGGCAGTGTTAAACATACACAAACTAAAGCGGTTTCGGTTAACAAAATACAGCCGACAAATCCCAAGCAGAGTAGCTTATCCTGTTTGCATTAATCAATGTTTTTCTACTTTTCACCAGAACTTGATTTTTTAATTAAAGCAGCATTTATAGAAATTCACTGCAATAGTAATATATAGTGCGCGAGATGGCGGCGCACTTGTCTTGGTGTCAACGAGGAAGTGACAGTCGTGCTCCTCGGGGGGAATGTTGAAGAACTCGAGGCTCTCGTGCAGAATGTTGATGAACTGGGTGTCCTGTAGACAACAGCAGCAATCAATCAGCAGTATCAATGCTCAACTGTACTCTATAGTGCTCAATTTGTACTGAAATAATAACAAATAGATGAGCAGATAATACTCTAATTGAAGGCGGCAGTCCAGTATTTGGGATGCTCTCTGCATTGCCCCCTCTGCCTGTAACTTTGCTTAGGCTAGGCCGGCTTGGGCTAGGCCGCAGAATCTATATACACATAGACATGTTATGAAAGTACTGTCAGTTGCTACGGATATATGAATTGAAAAATTCTGGTCAAAAATTACTGCAGCTACTAAATAGTTAGATGGCTCACATGCATTCACTATATGCTTTAAGACAAGCTTTCAAACACAATAGCTTTGAGAAGATCTTAATTACAGTGATGATGGATGAAAGATTGAAATCAGTCTACAGAGAGTCTGATCTCATGCGCGGGGAAACTAAGAGGGTATGGAGGTTTAAGTATACAACCTTTCAAAAATAGCTTTGAAAAAATGACTCCGTTACTGATAAGAAATAGTATAGAATCCAAGGCTAGGAATAAGCTGACCTCATGTATGGGGAACTGAGAGGGGATGGAGGTGAGGTCTGGCCCGTGGACGATCAACTTCTTGGCGCTCGGCACATTGGCCGCTATCATCACGTTCGGCTGAACAAACACAGGCAGAAAACAATAACGTCAGATCTCCTTGTGTGTGCGCACTGCAGAACTATAACCATTTGTTTTCAAAAAGCGACAAATTTCTGCGCTTGTACAAATAGCCATTCACTACCACCTCTGCTATGAAGTTTGATGGAATAGTTAGAAAGAATTCAAAACATATAGCTGAATACAGACACTAGCATCGCGCACGTAAATTATATTGCCTTTCAGACTAACAACAGATGACGAGTATCTGAACTTCATTGGGATACAGCCAATGATAAATTGATCATCAGCCCCCATGTGGGCATCCACCGCATGACAAAGAAAGAAGGACATACGTCGCACTGCTCCTTGCGCAGGGTCTGTTTGAGGTCCTTGAAGTAGATGCCATTGACACTCGGCACAACCTGGCACGCATAGCATTTATCAGTCAATTCCATTTTTGCTACTAGGTGATAAATATAGAAACAAGTTTTCTGCCATCGCCAGTGTCACGTTTATTATAATCGTGCGTTAATATAATGCGTTAATATAATGCGTTAATATAATGCGTTAATATAATGCGTTAATATAATGCGTTAATATAATGCGTAATTATAATCGTAATTATAAAACGTTCATAAATGCTGTATCACAGGACAACGCAACGATCAAAAGCATTACTCCATAAAACCTGGATAATGTATCACTATTATCCAATTGACTATTGACTAACAGGACGTAAATAAAGTTACATCAAAAACATATTATATTGCAAATCAGAAATGATAGAGTGTGACTAACAGGGTGTTTGCTCCACCCACCGCCCTGTCAATCACTCACCAGCCAGATGATTGACAGCGCCTCGGCCACCGCCTCCTGCCCGCCCTCTGTTGGCGAGCGCACGTAGAACATTATGAAGCCGATCTAAAGCAACACCCCCCCCACCAAGTTAATATAACATTGTTGATCAATAATTCAATAATACTTAAGTACCATATAACAACGGAGAGACTGATGTAAATTCGAGACATGATAAGTTAGCTAAATTTCAAATTCTACGGCAGTTAAGCTGTGGATCTTTGCATCGCTATGAAGACGCTGGCCCACTTTCCATAAACGCAGTCAACTTTGGAAGAAGTGAGAAAGGGGATCGAACAAACATTTCAGACACCTGTACTCGGAATTAAGTTTCACAGGCTACGCATAGTACACCCAAAATAAATGTTTTGATAACTTGTATGCCTCATTTTAAATGGACAGGCATTACGTGTTAAAATCGACTTTCTTGGCATACATCAACGCAATTTTGCAAGCTTGGGAATAGCACTAGGGCTGTTTTATAAAGAACAGGATTTATAGGCCGAACTTATCATAAATTATCATAAATCATCATGAATTTATTAGGGCTGACTCTACCAAATAGGGAGGAACTAGCAAGCACATACAAGGTAGTTGAAGAGGCAGTGTGCGGTCTGTGCGGGCAGGCTGGGCATGCGGTAGAGCAGTTTTCGCAGTAGGTAGATGAGCTCCTGCTGCCTGCTGCGGTGGGTCAGCTTCTCAAGGAACGTGCGCAGGAAGAGGGTGGGGTCCTCCACCAGGCAGTCCCAGATCACCTTCCCCGCCACCTCACACACTGACACATACACACACAGGCACACTGACAAAAGGACAAACAAGCAGACATGCACACAGACAGGAAGAGAGTGGGGTCCTACACCAGGCAGTACAGATCACCTTCCCCGCCATCTCACAGACCGACACACACACAAACAGACACACTGATACACTGACACAAGGACAAACAAGCAGACATGCACACAGACAGGAACAGGATGGGGTCCTCCACCAGGCAGTCCCAGATTACCTTCCCCGCCACCTCACACACTGACGAGGACAAGGACAAACAAGCAGACAGGCACACAGACTGGAGGAGGAAACTAGAGGAATGAATATAAAGATAAAGAATGGTAGAAAAACACACATGGCTTTGTTTGATAAAGTTTTTCGGACACGAAGACTAATAAATAATCAATACAACTGAAAATTTAGCATATCAAGAAACAAAATAATATATCAAAAGTATGTAAAATGAAAACAAGAAATATTCTTTGCAGCTACCAGCTACTCCGTCTGCGCTGACTTCGAGGTCGTCGAGGAGGTGGATGAGAAGCAAGGTGGCGCCACAGACGCACGAGGGGAAGAACTGCTGCGCCACCTGGAGGTGGTGCGCAGAGTGGAAGTGGTTCGACTTCTCATCCTCCCCTACGCACAGCAACCACGGCAACCAGGGGCAGTGAACGTAATATGATTATTATTCTACGATATATAAGTTGACAAGAGTTCAGTTCAGGTACAGTGTGCTAAGGATCAGCATATACAAATATCTAGAGTCTTTGGCTTGCATACGACTTACCTATATTAAGAGGTAACTCTCTACTTACCTCAATACTTTTGCTGCATTATAGCATACAAAAATAATCAAGAAGGCTTAAAAATAGCGCCATGCCAGACAGAGTCGTCGAGGCTCGCTGTGTGTCGAAGAGGAGGCTAGAGTGGATGCGTTGCTAAGCAAAGTCGCAAAAACATGCTAAGCTTTTCCTTCAATGTTTAAATGATGCAAAAGCAAAGATGGCAACTAAAGAAAACCTTCGACGGTGGCGGCGCGTCCGTAGAACATGCTGCTGTGACGCCCAGACATGTTTCGCATATTGACTGCAGCAGCAGCAGCAGCAGCAGCAGCACGGTTCACCGGCGCTACCGACATACGGCGTGATGCCACAGCCAGACTCAGCTCCTCGGGCATCGCTGCAGGGCACACGGGGGGCACACAGGGGGCATTAAAGAGCAGGGCACACAGATAAAATCGAGGAGAAGGGTATCAGGCCTGAAGGCGGGCACTATGGGGCATAAAGCATTGAATATGCATCAAGCTACAGTCTGTATATCTGATTGATTACAGACAGTTTAGACAATTAACCATTTATGACACGCTGCTCTCAGCTCTCCGGAGAGCGGAGAGCTGAGAGCAGTAAATTGGCCTCACATCGGTTACTACCGGTTTGGCGATTGTCTGCCCATTGCTAGGGCATTGGTCGCGCCTTGGCAAGCCCATTCACCTCACCAGCTTGGCTTTCCCGCCGAAGATGACTGTATATCCAAAACCAAGAAATAAATGAATAAATAAATAAAACTATTAATAACCACAACAAACATCCCTCGCACCGTCGTCGTGTTCGTCGGCGGCGTGCTGCAGCAGGGCGGGCTCGTGCGCAGCGGCAAGGTTCACCGCAACGGACGTCATGCGAAAGTTCTCCCTCGCTGCGCGCCGCCGGTCCTCCTCAGCGAGCAGCGCGCGGTGGATCATCTGCTGCTGCTGCTTTCGCCGCGTCGTCGTCGCTGTCACCAGAGACTTCTGCGCGCCACACACGCACTATTGCACACACGAATCACGCGATTGCCTCCACAGAACAAATATTAGAAATATTTATCTAATCTATATGTAGATAATTCAGAATTATAGAATCTACTTCTTCACTTCAACTTTAACTTCACTACTGCACTCCACCCTAATGAATGATTATTTGCAGGGCTGACGAATTTAAACCCCGTTGCCAAGGGTGCACGAAGTGACTCAAAATCTTTGCGAGGCCGGGATCACTGGACACGCCGCGCAATGATAGCAACGTGTCACGTAAGTGAGACGCAAAAAGCCGATTGTCAACGGCTCAAAATGGCGGCATTGACCTGTTGGCAGGCCTTATATTGGCCCCGTGAAGTAACGCTAATTCTGGCAACCAACAGCAGCATCGTTTGCGATTAATCTGCCATAATGTGAGGCGACTGTCAATCCCCTGATTGTGCACCACCTGCGGCGGTCTGAGGCGATTCTAGTTAGTCATAGCATTTCTCTGGTTGCGACATGATGGATCCAATCAAAGTCTCTTGTCTCTTGTCTACATCGAATCAAATTATAGGCAAATGCACAGAAAAGATCCAAAACATATGCATAAGGCAAAACAAAAATCGTTGCTCATAAAACCACGCTATTCGGTTCACTCAGGTTACAAAAATTGTTGTCAAATGATCTCTGGCTGATTCCAATATCTTCAGTTGAACGATGCTTTCTAAATCATATCGATCTCTATTAAATTATTTCAGTAATCTGTAATCATAAATATTCCATGGTTAAATAATCTTCAAAATCCTAACGATTTTCGCAAGATCATCTTTAAAATTGCTCAAAACTTAACCTAAAACGCCAATCGAGACCAATAAAGAACAGTAAATAGTAGAGCAAGCTCAGTGACTGGCCACTGACCGACTCCTTCTGATTGAGGGTCACCTCCTCGACCTTTGTCTTAAAGTGTGGCATCCACGGCGGGTCGACGACCGGCATGCTTGGAAGGCCGATAGTCGGCGAGGGAAGAACAAAGTCAATGCTAGGCGGTGGCACCTGTACAACCAATGGGAGGCTCGAGAATCTAAGCAGCCATCGGTGATTGGCACTTTGACTCAAACAGAGTCTGAGCCACTTGGTCTCAGTTTATTATTAACAGCATAGAACGTTGTTACGAAATGCAATTAATATAAAAAAATTAACAGAAAGCTGATTAACAGAAACACTTTTTCTATAAACTGTGAACAAGTAATCATCAAATACAATTCAAAGAAATTTATAATATGCAATTAAAGGCGGCGACGTCACAGAAAAAATTTCATTCTAGTGTCTAATTTCGCGAAACGTAAAAGCTAATAAAAATTTAAAATACATTGACAATTTCAAAAAAAAACAAAAAAACTAGCAATTAATCTAAGCAAAAGAAGAAGAGAAGAAGAGTTGGTGGGTTACCTTGAAGTAGACGTGCGCGCCGTCCTCCATGCGCGGCCAGACCTGGTAGCGGAAGCGCCAGAGCACGGAGAGGCGCTGCACCGCGCTGATCCTGTGCGCGACGCTCTCGTGGTGCAGCTGACGCGCGAGGAGGTCCTTCACCTGCTCCGGGACCATCACCGAGGCAAGGATGAACAACACCGCTGCGCACATAACAGAGAGAACCAATGATGGACATAAAACAGAGAGAACCAACGATGAACAGCACCGCTGGGAACAGAGAACCAAGGATGAACAGACATGCTAGAACGATAAACAGAACCGCTGCACACAGAGAGAATAAACAATTAGAATCGAACAAAAGTGATTAAACAAAAGAACTATGTTCGTTCTCAATTAAGAAAAACACAGCATTGCAACACAAAAACTTATCGCAGCCACTCATTGCAAGTCAAAAAAGAATCACATCAACGCACTGTTAAACAAAAATGATTTTAAATTGAAACTATTGGCGAAAATTTTCAGAATTTATTTTACTGTCATTATTTTTCAAATTTCATCTTCCCCATTTGAACAAACAAAGCAATAAATTGAACTCCAAAACAAAGCCAAACACTAGACCTATCAGAACACGCAGTGAAAAGAAGAAGAGAAAGAAGTAGGAGACCGCGTGCCTGCGGCTGCAGCGAGCTCCTGGTCACACTCGATGAGCAGCTCCCAGGCGACAGGCATCATGTCGAGATACGCCTCCTCCGAGAGGATCGGTGCCGCCTTTGTCACCAGCGCTAGGGGTGCATGGGTCAGGCTAAGCACCTGTGCATGCAGACACACATGTAGGCATAGATAGAGTGACATGTAGGCACACAGGCTGACATGCAGGCATAAGAGCCGACATATAGGCCTAGGCTACTGATAGGATCCAAAGACTCAAAGCCATGGAGCGAAAACGTCTATAGACACGATAAAACAGAAATATTTATCAGAATTTGTCTAAAAAATTATAAATTCAAATGAATAAAGAAAAATAAAGACGTGAAAAAACAAACGTAGCTTTATTCCAGGTCTCCACACCTGCACATTGAGGTAGTGGAGTATGGGGGAGTCCTCCGCTCCCTCGCCGCCCCCCCGGCCCCCCTGCTTGGCGCCCCCGCGGCGCCTTGACTCGCTCGCGTGCTCTTTCTCCTGCGAGATGGCGCTGCGAGCCTTGGTCGCGAGGCTGGGGTCGACACGCACCTTCTCGAGCAGGGGGGTGCTCTCTCTGCGCGCCATCGGGGAGGAGGACGTCTGCAGGGGGGGAAAGAAGAAAAAGATGATTGGTCCTTGATAACCTCTTGAATAGACTTTAAACATATGATCATATTTCATTATTATTCAGTAATAAGCGAGTAAGATGTCTGCGGTGAAGCACGAGATTTGTAGTAACAGACCTGGAAGTCTGAGATAAATGACGCTGAATCTATATAAACTATAATTGACATTATACAACAATATCAAAATAAATCAGTGAAAATACAATCATTATCAAAATTATTCAGCCAAAATGTTAAAATTCCCACAAACTAAACAACGAAGAAAACTCAAAGTTGATCAATGGGTTAAAACAGAATGAGAGGGTAACATTCTAAAGCAAAAAGCCACACAAGGATAGCACTCCATCAAAAACACTAGTACAAAGATCTAAATTCTCTCATTACTATACTCAGCAGACATTAGTGATATACAGATTGTTGGCCACAAACCCTGCGTTTGAGTCGATCCTTGGCCGTGCTCCCCCCTGCGTGCTGCCCCGCCTCCCGCCCCCCGCCCCCCGCCGCAGCAGCCCTCGCCCTGCTGCGCGCGGCAGCAGCAGCAGCAGCAGCAGCCTCGTCGTGCTGCTGCTGTTGCGCGCGACTGCTGCTGTAGACGCGGTGCAGCGCGGCTACCAATCGCGCGCAGCTGCGGCGCTGGCGCTCGTAACAGTTGGGGTGGCAGAACGACTGGTGGTCACAGATAAAGTTGGACGCGTTTGCGAGCTGGATGATCACCTGCGGGGGGGGGGTCGATGAAACGCATGCATAAACTATAACTGATCAATTGGGGAGGGGAGGATAAACCAATAAAACATAAACAGTCAAATATTAAAAATCACCTGAGGAATAATTAAAATTCACCGACAAAACATACAAGGCCAAATATTTATAATCACCTGGGGGGAGTGAAAAGATCAAATTTACACGGCCTAGAACATACTCTAATATTCACGTTTATACTAGCTAGGTAGGACGTAACTAAATGCAGCCAACAAACCAAAAATTTCTAAATAGATGAGGAGTCGAGCGTGTAATAAGACTATAATACACAGCCAAGGCTAGAAGAAAATAATTATACACCGCATCCGGGAAAAATTCATACTAAACTGTCATCGAATATATTAAATAGTATATTAGAACTGACAAGGAAAACTAGGCCCACAATTTATAATGGCACCTAAAAATCACTAGATCTAGTCAATTCAGCACAAAATAGTTGATTTGATGTTCATGTTGTCTGCAGATGACCGTGACCCTCACCTTGATCCATGGCATGGACCGTGCCAAGTCCTGCTCCTCCCCCCCCTCCTCCACCACCTCGGGGGTCGGCTCGTCCCCCGTGTACACCCCCCACGTGTCCACGCCCACGCCCCCGCCCCCTGCCCCTCCTTCAAAGGGCGCGGCGGTGGGGATCACGGACGCTGATCCATCGAACGCTGAGGGGGATGATGTCACAACGGAGTCTCGGCGGAGGGGAACAAAGGCCGACTCGTCGACGGAGGTGTTGGACTGGAGGGACTGCGTGGAGACCTTGCGCCCCCCGCCCGCCCCTGCGCCCCCCCCACTCCCTACGCACTTGATGCCTGCCGGGCAAATTAGGATCAACGAGAAGAATATAAGTTCATTTGAACTGATGAACGGTGATATTTGAAGTTTAATACATGATCGTTTAAGGCTCTTTTCTAGCTTAGTTACTTCTTTAAGCTCATACAAGCCAAACCAGACTCATATCACTGCATCCTAATAAGGGGTCATAAGCCAAATTCACGCTTAAAATCAGAATGCTTGAAATCAGAAAAAAGTCAGAATGTATTTATACTGTAAAACGTGGATTTTTTGCTGCATGTTATTGTTGCGATTTTGCCTTTCAGAGTTTTTGCCTTCAGAATTTTCAAAATCTTATGCAAATTTTCAGGATGTGCTTTCAATTCACCAGTCAATCAATAAAACTATATCGTTGCTTAAGAATTGTGAGAATTTTTTATCCTTGCAAGAAATATCTTGGCACAAGTAGGCCTTAGCCAATCTCACAGATTATTGCCATTTAGCTTATAACAGAAAACAAAATATCTCCTTCAAGTTTCAGTTATTTCTTCTGTAATTTCTTCTTCTAATGTAGTAGTTGTGCTTACTGCCTCCCCTGTCTGGTCGCTTGAGCTTGAAGCTGATGTTGTGTCCGGAGCCACGGCGCGCCTTCAGCAGCTTCTGACTGGCGGTCACCGACCCGGCGCAGGTCGTGACTGACCCCGCAGCACTGATGGTCACACGCCGACCTAGATGCACACACCACATACTACACATTACACACCACACACTACACACCACACACTAAACACCACTCACAACACACCACATACTCTACACCGGTCAAGGTCATGCGCCGACCTGCACTCGCACACCACAGACCGGTCAAGGTCGCGCGTGATGGCTACTTCCCTCACACATTGTGACCAGTCGACTAGGGATGCACTACATTATACTGAATATTGAATTGAGTTATGACCTATATATCTTCCAATTCCATAATGCGGCATTTAACCCTCAGTCTATCCTCATTCTGTAATATCTTTATCATCTTGGGCATTGTCTATAGTCTGATATAATCGTATCGCAGACAACCTATATTGTTTGTAGCGGTTTTGCATGCCATTGTTGGCTAATTGTGATTTTTAATTACTTACATTGATTGATATAATCTGTCTTTTGATAAATAAACATGCATAATTATAATACTGTGACATATCGTTAACAGCAAGAGTAAACCACAAGTAGCTTTGCAACAATGCTGTGCACAGTCATTAAAGGAAATCTTGGATGGCTTTCCACCTGATGTTTTGCTGATCATTACAGTAATTATTCTACTCTGTCACACTTTACTTTTCTGCACCGATGTTTAGCTATCAAGGGTATGTAGTGACACACCCTTGGTGTCGACGCTGACGTCTTGCTGCGACAGAGACGCCGTGCTGCTGTGCAGCGAGTCTGAGCGATCGCCCAGCACCGCAAAACTGATCTTGCGCTCACTAGGGGTCAGGCCGCCTGCACATAAAAAAACCAATGTCACAACTAACTCTATATCTGACAGATTACTACAAACTAGACTAACGCCTGCACATAAAAAAACCAATGTCACAACTAACTCTATATCTGACAGATTACTACAAACTAGACTAACTGCTTCTTTTAGTCGTCTATTCACATTATAAGAAAGACATAGATGCTTCTTCCCCTGTGAGACAGAGCTGAGGTGTATGGTCATTCGCTCTTCTTGAAGCAACTAAACAACCAATTACTCGGGCATGGCAATTAGCAGCCAGAGTAGGAGGCACATTATATAACATGTTTCATAATGGTGGTATATAGCCAGCATCAACTATTTAACAAAGAGCCTGATTGGCTAGCAGTCCAACTATTATTTGCTACCATTTATCGGACCATTTCGCAGACAATATTTGACATATTGTCTAACGAAAACACGGTTGGCTAAGAGTTGAGCCAATCCGCACCCGCGGCCTGGGTCCCGCTCTCCCCCTGTGACGATCTCGAGTTGCTCCTCTCCGACATCCCTGGACTCTTGCAGCCCTGCGACCACCGCCGCGCCCCTCCCCCCCCTCCGCCGCCCCCTCCCCCCGCCACCCCCGCCCCCCGGGGGTCCCCCCCCCAGGTGGATTCGCGAGGGAGGGGTCGCGCCTTGGGCAGGTACTGGTAGGTCTCACGCATGAAGGTTGTGACCTCTAGCATGAGCTGGCATGCGACCAGCTTGAGGGCGTAGGGGCATTCCGACCCCGTCTTGTTTACCTTGGCTGGACACAAAATGAGTCAGCTTTTTTGATCAAAGTTTGCGAAAAATTTTGATAGCGCAATTTGTGAAAGAAAACAGCAGGAAAAAAGATCAAAAAAAAGAAAAAAACCAAAACAATCAGAAAAAAACAGCAGAAAACAATTAATATGAAAAATGCTAAAAAGCACAAATATGAAGCGAACCACCAATCAATTTTCAGTCATGCACAATCGCTTTTGTTAAATAATTAAAGTTTTTTTAAACTTGCTGCAGTAACTAAAATTTTGAAAGTTCTAGCAATCAAAAAACTGAATGAAGAAGCAATTTAACAGTGTTGGCACAATAGAATTTTTAAAGTAGTATTTAGTAGTAAAGTGATATTTAAGGGTATTTCTAGTGTTATAAATTAAAAATTATTTTAATAAACGTTCTTTTAAGGGACTATCCCCAGTT
>JAQIWG010002181.1:0-21267 GCA_034695025.1 Chamaedrilus cognettii | reverse complement strand
CACGGCCTTAACGACACTGCTTCCTTCGTTTTGAAGGCTTCCTTCGTTTTCGCCGACAGGTGTAACTTCACCATTAGAGTGCCCGTTATCAAACGCTGCAGGCCTACACTGTACAGCTTGCGCGAGTGATGTGTTAGCGGAGCGTTCACAATATTAGCGTACAACATTCTGCTACAATTGTAATTGAAATTTGATCAGTAAAACTTCGCTGCTAATCTTTATAAATTTCATAGAAATATCTGTTATATTAGCAACGCTACTTCGCTTAGCGATAGAGATTTCGATTTTTTTAGAAAATCATTTGAAACGTGGAAGGCCCATCAGTCTCCCATTGTACCTTCGTGGGGTCAGGGCGCGCGCAAGGGCGTGCGTCCGTGGTCGCAGACTTCTAACCTGCAGGGAAAATGGAGGAGGAAAACGGAAAAGATGTTGATGATGATATTGCATGCCTGTCTATGCTACCTGAGTCATCATGGCGAAGGCTGCGGCCATGCCGACCTGCCCGGTCCCCACGACTGTCACCTTGGCGCTAGCATGGTGGGACTCTTCCGATACGGTCGTCAGCAGCTTCGCTCGGATGGCCGTCATCGCTGCGGCTTAGTGCTCGGGCTGTTGACAAAAAATGATGTAGAGTTCACATCAGTGCTGCCATTGTGCCAAAATGGAATATCCCCAGATCTGGGTAGGCCTGTCTCAGCCAAAACGGAATATCCCTAGATTCTGGGTAGGCTCAGCACAAACGCAGCCTGAAAGAGTCGATACAACGAAAGATTACATGACGAAAAAACAAGTCATATCGGAGCTACTGGGAATACGATTATCATATCTATAAAATCCTTGCAAATCCTTGCATCATCCAATCAGTGATCACACTCGCTCAACTGTCTATGGCAGAGTATATAGAGAATCCTATTGTATTATAATGACTATGATCTATGCTGGCAGCAGTAATGTCGAAAGTAAACAGGCCTACGCTTTCACGTTTTTGATGCTTTTTCGTTAGAGGTTTGCATGACTTGATCCACTGTGATCCTATAGGATCCAACTATCGGCCTACTGCAGACATTCTGGCTTGGCTTATACTGGTATTCACCATTGCGAGTTAGCCTCGAGTTGGCTCAATCGGCGGATTGTGTGACGTCACGCTAGGCGTAGAAGATTGACAACCGTCACGCTCAACTCGCGGATTGACACTCGAGGTTAACTCGCAATGGTGGGTACGGATATTAGTTGGCTTGTGTGTGTGAACTCTCCATAATTCCTTGCTGTTATTGCTTCTGCAAGGTGGCTTCTGCTTTATGACCAAAATGTGCAGTTATAAATCTAAAATAGGCCTAACAGTTAAATTAAAGCGTGAATTTAATTACGATCGCGGCATAGAAAATGTGTAATTTTAGGCCTATGTTTGGTTATAGACCTAAATCGGAAACTGCGTAGGCCAAGCGTGGTTACTAAATTGACGTCAGAGACGCAAGCACTGTTATCAAGGCACACATAGGGCTGCACTACAACATAGCCTAGACACATTTCTAACTATCATATCGTATTCCAACAGTCCTAGTTACCAGA
Organism: Chamaedrilus cognettii; assembly: GCA_034695025.1. Classification (NCBI taxonomy): domain Eukaryota; kingdom Metazoa; phylum Annelida; class Clitellata; order Enchytraeida; family Enchytraeidae; genus Chamaedrilus; species Chamaedrilus cognettii. The sequence continues at coordinate 19,698 of JAQIWG010002181.1, read as the reverse complement.
TTCACTGTACGTCTGCTCGCCGTCTACTGTTTCCGAGAAGAGATAGGCCCTACCCAGTCGCTGCAACGCTTCTAGACTTCAGATGACCTTCACCTAGCCTACACAATGTATATTGTATAAGCCCAAGAGCGCTATAACGGACGGCTATTTTTTACGCCAGTTCCGCTGCAGACATCGATTCGACCTTGAATCGGCGCGAGCTTGACCTTCAGACTAGCTGCTGCTGCAGCGACTAGGCTAGCTATAGACGCTAGCTGCTGCGGATTCGCGTGATGGGGTCAGCTGCTGCATGCTGCAATTGTTATTGGGAACGCTGTTTAGAATTAGGAATGATGTCGATGGATACCGCTACCTACGCTAGGGCTATAGGTTTACGCTTATGTTAGGTAGGCTATACAGGCTAGATAATAATAATTTATAGCCTACTATTTAAGCTGGAATAGCCTATAGGCTATTATCAGGCTACTAGAGCCAGCGCAAGATCGACTCCGCACACAGTTTTGACAATTACAATTAATCGTAGGCCTACGGTAGTTTCACGGCCTACTAATTGTCAGGTGCATTATTCGATGTGGCTAGAGGGCCGAACAACAGAGTCCTAGGCCCAGTTGTTCAATAACCTATTTGGTTTTAGATAATCAAAGAACAAAAATGACGCCACGATCCAATTAGATCGTGTGAATCCGATCCGGGATTGTTTGATAACACGCCAATATTGGGGAGTTTATTCAAATAATCCTGGATGATTCAACTATGGTAAAATAACCGTCCATTGAACAACTGGGCCCGAATACAATGCTTTCAGCCAGCTTGCAATTTTCAATGGGCCTACTATCCATTCTGTAGAACGTAATTGCACCCCTCTTGTATGCAAAACCACCCATATTTTGTGCTAGAAGCAAGCCTGTGCGTGATTACAATTTTTGGACTACAATTTTTTTTAAATTTTGACTTATACTCGCGTTTTTATCATAGCAGTAAGATGTTTTTGTTTTATCAAATTGTGTGTGTTTTTACCCCGTAATGTAACTGATTTTTTTTTCTGTGACATACTCTGTATTTTATGTTAATGCATGCATAACTTGATCTGTATGACTGTATGTCATCAACAATTTCTGTTGTAGGAGCTTTATAAGAGCTTTAATAGCCTTTAGTGATCCTGTTAGTAAGCTTTTGTGTGTTTTTATCCAAGTTGTATTTCATTGTGTACGCTTACTAATGAACTTCAAATAAATAAATAAATAAATGTGATGTACACGTGTTTCTAACGGCGGGCATAAGACGTCGGCTACACTGTCCTACCGATGGGCTGTGGTAAAGCAGCAATGCTAGGCCTACATGTAGCTAGCTCGAGGTGCTACACAGCAATAAATCATCCACGATCGCAGCGGGGAATCCCGAGTTCCCATGCGTCGTTCAGCCTGCACCTGCTGGATGCACTGTTGGCATGGCACGTGTGCACCCAGTTTATGGCCTATCACCGCATGAATGCCTAAGCCACAGATATTAGACTAAGACGAAGAAGGATTTGTTGGATAAAGAATAATAATAAGTATAGTACTGAGGATTTTCATCCGTAGGCCGGCACACGGCTATGGCAGCATCCCTATTCACCAAGATTAGATCGTTTCCCTCATTGTTTCTAAAAAATTTATACATCATTGAACGGGATTAAAGGGATTAAAACATCATTAGGCCCCAGGCCTATCATGCATGTGTACGTGAAATGAACACGTTGCATACATTATATGCAATGTGTTAATTTTGCCCTGATGAAGCTCTCTTAGTCTCTGCGCAATCTACGATTTCTTTGCACTTCTAGGCGCAAGTCAACAACGTTCCAATGTCGGACAGGAATAGGCAGCGATGCCATTGCTTGGGATATATCCCTAGATTTATGGATATTTCAGTGATTGAGGGATCTGAATTTTAATGCTCATTAAAATTCAGATAACCTATATATAGGGATATTTTGTAGAAAATGTCGCATTTTATAATGAAAGCTGGGGATATTTTCGTCAAAATATGCAATCTAGGGATATTTCTACCCGAGATAATACCAAGAATCTACGCATATTCCATTTTGGTCCAACGGTATATCACAGGGAGTGTATCTCTCTAGTTGCTGTCAATCCAGGATCGGAAGAAGCTGATGCGACTTGCGACGGTGGGGAAGCCTGGGTTGCATTCAGGGGACGTCCACGACATCGCTCCCACCAACACCCCCCCGCACACCACAGGGCCCCCGTTGTCCCCCTGTCGAGAAAAAACGGCCAACACTACATCGGTAGTCGTGAAGTTTGATAGAAATCGTTTAATATTTATCAATCGATATACATATATAGAGGCTATTCAGCCTTATTCATACACGGAGCGTAGAATCAGCAACCATACAAACTCAAAGCAAAATACCAGCGCAGGGCCTACAGAAGTACAACCGGAAATAAGAGACTAATATTGCATGCTTAGAATATAGATACAACCCATAGCCCAGAGGGCAAAGGTTCATCAAGAATGTCTGATCACATAAGCAATGACATACTAAAGAAAAATCTCAAGGGCGAGTCGTAAAAGGCGACTATAAAGCAGGGGGAGCCAGATCTCTTGCACAGACCAGACTGTCTTTGTGCTACACACGAGGGGGATGCATCCCCCCATCCCCCCCTGGATCCGTGTTTCAGCAAACGTACCTGGCATCCGCTGACAGTGCTGGACGAGAAACAGATGTGTCCGTTGTTGATCTGGGTGGCCGTCCACGCGCTCACGCAGGCAGCGTTGGACAGGATCGTACCCGAACCCTCTTGCAGAATCAGCGGCAGCGGTCCATCTGCAGCGGGAAACATTTTAATGTCGAGACTGTAGCTTTGTCAACGAGCCTAAATATTGTTTTTGTGTTTTTTTAGTAGGTTGATTCGCAATTTTGAATGAATGAAAATTGTTGTAGATTCAATAAACCGACGAATGCTAGCATCCATTTTGACTTTAAATTTACGCGCCGCTTAATCGCGAGCGGTTCTACAATCCTTTGATAATATAGATTTAATAATTTAATAATACACATTGTTGCTATGGCTACAGCCTGCAATCATGTACATGTATAGCCCTATTATTAGCATAATATATAAAGTATAATGACTCAACGGTTTTGTGTAATCTCATACACTAGGTCATTTAAAGAGGATTTAAAGTTGACTTGAGGCCTACTGTATTGTAACAATATTGTGATATGAATAACCCTGGCTTACTGTACTGTTAGAACAGTCAACAAATTGCTTTTTCTTATGCTGATTTGCTACTTAGGCATTATGTTAACTCCTTATTTAATGTAGCCTATTGTTTGTTGTTCTTATTATTGTTTATTGCTCTATCGCTTGTGGTGAAATGAAGGTTATTCATAAAAACCGCTAGCCTAAAATATTTGCTGAACTGTCAATTCAAGTTGAACTTAGTTAGGAAAATACCGAAAAACTGCTAATCAATTTTTTGGGCGTAAATACAGCTAGCCCGTATGATACTGACTGGGGAGCGCGCGACCCCATCCGGTGATGACGCAAGTCTGGCCCGCAAAGTTGCCCGCGTTGGAGGCGGCCATTGTGGCGAAGCCGATGTGCGCGTTAGTGGGGATGGAAGCGAACCGGAATACACCAATGTCGTTGGGGAATCCAATGTTGAATTCGTTCAAGTAACTCGCGTGCTGTCGGTGCAACACAGTAACAAACGATAGTAGTTTAATAACAGAAACAATATAACTTCAACTTGATGCTGCCTTCAACTTGATGCTGCCTTCAACTTGATGCTGCCTTCAACTTGATGCTGCGGTCAACTTGATGCTGTCTTCAACTTGATGATGCCTTCGACTCGATGCTGCTTTCAACTTGATGCTGCCTTCAACTTGATGCTGCCTTCGACTTGATGCTGCTTTCGACTTGATGCTGCCTTCGACTTGATGCTGCCTTCAATTTCATGCTGCTTTCAACTTGATGCTGCATTCAACTTGATGCTGCCTTCGACTTGATGCTGCCTTCGACTTGATGCTGCCTTCAACTTGATGCTGCATTCAACTTGATGCTGCCTTCGACTTGATGCTGCCTTCGACTTGATGCTGCCTTCAACTTGATGCTGCTTTCAACTTGATGCTGCCTTCAACTTGATGCTGCCTTCAACTTGATGCTGCCTTCAACTTGATGCTGCCTTCAACTTGATGCTGTCTTCAACTTGATGCTGCATTCAACTTGAACATTAAATTAAACATTTGAGCAACTTGAGCATTTAACTAAACATGAACATTATGAGGCTGGAAGACAAAAAAGGCTGTTATTTCTTCACAAGGACAAGAACGACAAAAATAAGCCTAAATATAAATAAGGGTGCACAAAATACCCGTACTACTGTGCATGAAAATTCTGCAATAAAAATATATAGGCCTAACCTAGGCAGAGACCTTTCCCTCCCTAGTACAAACTCTGCTTATAGTGCCCCTACATGAATGAATTTATGGGGGGGGAGGCACCTGCCCCCCGCACTGCCCCCATAGCCGCTCCTGTTTCCTACCCTGACGAAAGAGGTGAGAGAGCGTTGGTAACACGTTTCACATTCTGTCGAGGTGCGCACTGAGCTCCCGGCCAACACCGAGTAGGTCTGTCTGCAGCAGACAGGTTTTTAAAAATTAATTTCAATTAAGGCCCACGCAGTACATTGTAATGAAGGGACAGGCATTGGTTTTGACATAGTAACTTGGCAGAAAAGTATCGTCTCTATATCTTCAACAATCCGCTCACGACTTCGGTCATTCAGAAGAAAAATACACGCCGTATGCGGTTAAAATTGGAATCCTCCATAGAGACCACGCCTACTCACATAGCCTACTCCCCTGCACAAACCACGCCTAGCTATAGAGTCCCTCTCCTACATAGACTCACATGGCCCCCATCCCCACAAAGACCACGCCGACCCACATAGCTCCTCTCCCAAAGAGACCACGCCTACATATACAGCTGACCAAGCCTACTCACGTAGCCTCTCCCCTCCACAAATACCACGCCTACTCACATAGCCCCGCCCACGCAGTGCGCGGCGGTGACGGCCTTAATGGCGCTGACGAGTGATGCTCCGCACGAGTGCTGATCCTGGACGCGCAGAGAGATCTGCATGCCAGCAGGGTGACCAGATTGTCGTCGTTCAGATCGAGAAAACAAACGATTACAGCAAAGCGTTAAAACATATGATTTGTCATGGTTGCCATTGAATACCTCATTGGTTTTGCTGCATTATAGTGAAGAAAAAGATGAAGAACGCTTCAAAATAGCGTCATCTTGCTAATGCATTTAAATTAAAATATCCAATTAGGGGTTAAATCTTGTACGCTTCAAACACCTTTTTCACAAATTTGTATTCCTTAACTATATGAGCAAATCGCTAGAAATGCCTTCTAGAGATGACACAGGGACGCAAACTCTCAAAGTTTCAAAATCTCGAAGCCGCAAAGCCGCAAAGCTGCAAAGCCGCAAAGCCGCAAAGCCGCAGAGCCGCAAAGCCAACATGGCACTTTTGGAGACACTGCTGGCAAGCTCGAATAAGCTACCTGCCAGGGATGGTCGGCTATGTCGACAGTAGACCCTCCGACAACTCTCGATTGCGCGCCGTAGAAGAGACCTGCGTACAAATACCGCTTGCTGATTAACGCGCTTGTTGCTATCAATTAGGTTATAGCACGATGAGTCAGTTTAAATTCTTGATTGAATGCCGCAGAAGAGACCTGGCAACCGATGCTGTGTGTTGCTTCGGGATCAAAAGATTTGTTTTCTTGTAGTTTGGGGACCGCGTGTAGCACAAAGACTAGGCCTGTTGTGCACTATGCAGTCCGGTTCTGTGCAAGTGAGGCCTCACAGAATCGCTCCCTCTCCTTTAGAATTTGTACGACTAGCCCGGAGAGCTATGGGCTGCAGGCCAATTCTTTGTTCCTCGGTCTGCAGAGAGTGGGATCATACGATTATGAATATCAATTACATATACACTATACTGTTAAAATGAGTCTGTCAAAAAGTCAAATATACGTGTATCGCAAAGGCGCAAAGTCCTGTGTTAGTCAGCATTGATGGTTGATCGTTGTCTCGAATATGACATCAAACTGTGTCCCGCAGCCCTGCCCCTGATGCCACACTGTGCAAGTTGGGCGTCAGGAAGGGCATCCGGTCTGTAGAATATGTTTCGCCAGGTCACGGGTAAAAAACGCGATCTTGTGCTCATGGCTGACCCCAGTGTCATTGAGACGATGCTCGGGCTGCAAGAGTGTGTTTGAGATTCTACAAAAACTTTTGATTGCATATGTAACATTGGCAACGATTCAAACTTTTTATTAGGTATGGAGGGCTGTTAGCAGGGGCTGAAGAGGTGGAGCCAGAATTTGTTGGGGCCCTAGGCCTGGCGTTATTAGGCCTATGGTTAGCGAGGGATGAGGCCCCTATGACACAGACTCCGGACCGATGTCATCAGCATCATAATCGGTTAAGCCAAGGATCAGGGCACGCGAGGGCGTGTGTCCGTGGCTGCACACGTCCAGCCTGTGCTATAGCACTGAAAATTATGCAAAACAGAAATGATGATGATCGATCACAAGGCATAATCAGGGTTAGATTTGCTGGGGGGTTGCGATGTTGGGGTGGTTTGATCCCCCTAGCTCGCATTGAAATTGGAACCCCCGTAGTTCGTGTATGAACCCCCATAGTTCGTCAAAAGTTGCTGTCAGCACCCCCTCCCCGCTCATGAGGTTGGACTTGAAAGAAAAAAAAGTCGACCCCCAGCTCTTTTTCAACAGATCTAGCCCTGGGCATAATTATTCTAGCCTAATATAACGAATTGTACGCTCAAACTCACCCGTCAAAATCAGGAAGAAAACCGGAAGAAGCATGGCTGCCGTTTCACTTTCAGATGCGCTATGCCTATAACGAACAGATACAAAATACGAACACTATGCCTCACGTGCAGTCGCAGCAAGATGATGTGTTAAAATTGAATCACGCTAAGACCTTCGACACTGCTATCGTTGGGCTAGTCTGTTAATACCGGTTTCACACATGTAGCCTACAGCTTTGGCTAAGTTTTAACGTCGTTAGTACAAGTCTAGACTACAATTGAGATACAGTTATTAGTTGCCAATCGATAGGTTCAAGCCAGCAAAAAAGTTAGGTTTGAATTTTATTTACAAATCAGTAAATTTATATAGGCAGACAAGGGTATTAGTTGCCCACAAATAAAAATGCCGTGGGCGGTTCACCTGAATTATATCGCATCAAGTTTAGCCGACAGTGTAGAGTATAGACTTAGGACTAAAAACTTATGAAACCGCAGGGTCTATAACTCTGCATTATCATGAATAGTGTCATCTACGGCCTAATCTAATTTCCATCGTTTGCGCGATCACCATCTGTTTCATTCACAGAGGCTTGGCCGATAGGCCAGTAGAAAAAAAGTGAATGCACACCTTTCGGTCAAAACAAAGGAAGTTCACCGTGGCGTTCGTTTGGCGGAATGGGCGCGCGACAGCTAGGTGTGCGCTCTGTCGGTCAAACGAACGCCAGCCGCCATCTTTAAGGTCACTGTGACCTTAACAAGAAGAATGCTGCGTGCAGCATTCTTTTTGTTGAGGATCATGACGTCAGGTCGACTGGACGAGTTCTATAGTAATCTATACGAATCTATTAGTCCTTAACGACAAAACTTCCTTCGTTTTGATCGAAAGGTGTGCACGCCACGACAAAACGATCGCAAGCAGTCGGCGTCTCGAGGAGTTCTCTACGGCCTTTTAGTACTGTCCTTAACGAGAAGGCTTCCTTCGTTTTGACCGCTTCCTTCGTTTTGACTGCTAGGTGTGCGGTCAGCATAAGACCTACGGATCTTTAAGTTCATGAATTGTAGTTCATTCTTCAGAAGGCCTACATATCATATCATATCTACACGTACATGTAGACCAACTTTCGAAACAGTTATCTGGGATTTCTTGTAAATCTGTGAGAAATAACAGATTGTGTCGTGTTGTCGTACACGGCATAGCGCATTGATCACAATAATTATGTATAACTATATGCGGATGATGTACACTGAAGGTCTGCAATTCGCTTTATTTTAATATTATCAACGCCTACGCGACTCCCAGTTAGAGTTGGCATAATGTATCGGCATACGTTTTGATTGCCGTACGAACGGAATGTCTGATATTATTCGGGCTTTAGCCTATTCGTTGAAGTTATAGGACAATGATCGACTCAATGATAGAACAGGGGGCGCGTCAAAATGAAAGTTGTAGGCGCGTTTTAATTGACAAAAGGGGGAGAGGTAATAATGGGAGAGGTTAAATGGGAGAGAAGTTTTACAATGCAAATCCATATAAAGACGCTGCACTGGACCAAATAACTCTCAATGGGGTCGGACTAAAAATATACAACATTGTCAATCGAACACAGTCTTAAGTTATAGACTTAATGCTTCAAATCAAGCATAATTCTCTAAGCCATAGGCCTAACTTTCAACAAAATTTTTAATTATCTATGGGTTTCGCTTTCGAAATCCTTCAAGTGATAACACTGCTATTAAAACGTGACGTCATCGGCTTACAAGTTTTCTAGGCGACCAGATCGAGGTTGGTCGCCGAGTCGCCGACGCAAGGAATCTATTGTGTTTGTAAGGTCCCTGTTACCCCGGTAGTAGGCCCTACCGACTAACTATCGTTATTTGCAATAATAATTATTCTCATTGCTAAACATCAACGAGTAAGTCATCCAATAAAGTTACAAAATATATTTCAAAACTAGATTTTACGATTTATAAAAACAAGCACGACTGCCTTTAATAGCAGGCACAGAGTAGACAGAAATACAACAGGTAGATTGCATATCAATGTGCATGAACATCGTTATTTCTTTGATATGCAGTCTACTCTTTACTATATAGAAAGATGGATAGCATGGACTGCAAGTAGATAAAAAATGCAACAAACTGGCCAGTAGCAAGTACCTATAAATTATACAAATAATGCATCATACAATGTACTATAAATCATGCAAATCATACATCAAATTGATATATATATAAAATACTGTATCCAAAAGGTTCTGAAATAAATTACAAGACTGTTGCCTAAAACAAATAATTCATTACGCACACACACAAATAAAATTAAATTTCAACGAAGCATTAGACCTAAATTTCCCCCGCAACACTAAGCTACGACCCAGCAACAAATCATCTGCAATCAAATTATAATAATTGTATTATCTACAATAGATTTTTCAGATCTATTACTAAAAAAGCGGAATACAATTATTATAATTAGGTTGAACAAGATTTGTTGCGTGGTCAGTGGCGAATTGCTTCGTAGCTCAAGTCTGGTTATAGTTTTTATCAGTTCACATTTGAAGTAAATAAAAAAATTCTGATTCGCTTTAAGATTCTTGTTTGGAAAGCGTTTTTTAACATTAAATGCGCAGCGTTACGTCTGCTTCTTCCAAGACAGGCGCATTTCAATAGCTCAGCCGTTAAAACCCGTGTAGGCCTACGCCACCATAGTCGATTTTCTTGCCACCTTTGCACTTATTGCATTATATGCAGAAGTGATGAATGAAGAGGCAATACAGGATATGGATGACGGAATCAAGGTGGAAGAATATCAGCTGAAAGACATTACATGTGGGTACAATCAGGGCACGGCGGCGGACTGAGCAAAGGAGTTGCAAAGTGTTCTAGATAGTGACAAAATATCATATGAAGGTTAATGCTAAAAGGAAGGTTAATGCTAAAAGGAAGGTTAATGCTAAAAGGAAGGTTAATGCAAAAAAGTTATAAAAATATCAAAAAGAGCGCGATGGTTCACAAATTTTCTAATTTCACAATTTCTGAGTTTTTCAAGGCATTGAATGAACAACTAATAATTGTTATAAACTCACGCCACTTGCCTAACATGCAACACGCGTGTATTATTAGAAATCTGCATAAAACTGGGTTAGGTAATATTTGAGAAAGCTTCATCATTACAAACGTTCCTAGGCCGCGACTCAGGAATGAGAGCGGCTTATAGTGCAGTACATCGGTTCTTGTGGCTGTCTTCCCAGAGACCTTCTGCAATCCGCTCGCACGATGTATTGTCTTCAGGTCTTCAGCGCGCCGTCTTCCCACAAGCGATGGTTATATGCCGGTTATATGCAATACAGGTGGTAGTTCAAAGGAAGACGACGGGAAGACGTCGGGAAGACGTCGGGAAGACGTCGGGAAGAGGTCGGGAAGACGTCGGGAAGAGGTCGGGAAGACGTCAGACAATGAAGATAACGGGAAGATAACGGGAAGAGAATGGGAAGGTAACGGGAAGATGTGATGTAAGCGCACACCGTCCCTAAATCGCCGCCTTCCGGCAAGACGAGTGTTCACGGTCGCAAGATGATCGGAATCCGCTCCCAAGATGTGATGCAACTCGATCGTACGAATCTGGAGCAGTCCACTGAGAGAGGTCGCGCAGAAACGCGCGTCTCTTCTCCGCGTAAACTCCACTGAAACAAAATAAACACAATGTTAGCTTGGACTTCACGACTAATATCCAGCATTTGATCAATAATTGGACGTTTATGCCAAAAAGATTATATAACTATAATAATTATCTAAATTGAAAAAAGCTATGTTCACAAACCGCAAAGCTAAAAAAACTGAGCACGCAATTCCCCGCCTAGGTTTTCGCTGTTTTTGCAGTTTTTGCAGTTGTATGTTACGTGCGTTATACACATACAGGGTGGCTCAAAAATCGAGCCATTTGGCTTTTCCATACATAACAAATAAAAGTTATATCCAAGGATTATACAATCTTGCACACATCAATTTTTGCAGTCATCTACTGTCAACAACTATGAACACCAATAATTAGGCTAAACGAGATATCGCTGCCTGCTAAATTTGGTCATCATAAAAATAAATTTTAATAGTTATAAGCACAATTATTATTGTCTTCAATTTTTGGCCTTAAATTTTTGCTCCAATTAATGCCCCAAAATGTCTGACATGTAAATCTTAAAAGCTCACAACTTTTGAACTATCCATCTGAATTGCACAAAACTAGGCAAAACTGCTGTTATTACATCACTATTGATGTTTGCCCAATTTTTGCGTATTTTGATATCAATCACAATAATTGCTTTAGAAAAACCCAAGGGGCACCCTTTTTGGAGCCACCCCGTAAATAATCTAGCAAAATGCACAGGGTGGATTCGTGCCCCCCGGCCCTCTGGATATGCCAGTGGTAGTACAGAGGGAAAGAAGTCTTTCATTCGTTACTCAATGCATAACAACCATACACGTCCAAAAAAGGGGTCTAGAAAAAAGTTCAAAAAAGGGGACACAGAAGATACGACTAAAAGTCGGTCAAATGTTAACAAAATTTGCAAAACTGTTTCATCACTGCAAGGCCATCAAAATTTGCAACACACTTCAGATTTTGATCTCATAAATAAGGTACGGTAATCGTGTTATAACCGTGTTATACACTGAAAAAGTAGAATAAGAATAAATGTGTAAAAAGTTGAAGAAGTAAGAAGTCTGAAAAGTTTTCAAATCGAAATGTCTATTTCTTTGGACAAAACGCAAGATATTCATTACAACCGTACTTATTTTTAAAAGTACACATTTTACTGAAATTTTCAATGAAGAAATGTCATCACAGATATTCAAAATATTCCCCCTCGTCTCGCAAAAACCAGCATGAACTCACTTGTGGATCGTGTAATGTTGAAGAAGAAGCGCAGGGTCAAAGTTTGATTAGACAACGCTCGGTGAACAGGCTAAATCTGGAAAACATTTCCGTTGTTTCAGCAGAACAAGTCAAACACGATGTAGGCTACTAAAAGCAGTTTAAGACAATGCAGAATTTATAAACTAAACTAGCACGCCAAAGCAAATATTCACATCAGTTTCATAACATTTCATTTCATCATCACTTGCGTGCATGACAAGGAAACGATTAACAGATTAGACAACCAAAAAAAAGCTTAGTTACGCACATCTAAAAAAATCAAAAATTGTCTACGGGTCAATTTTGACAAAAAAAAACAAAAAAACATAAGCAACCAGTCATCGTGCTTAATAGAAACGTCCTTAATTCACCTGTCACGTTTCTTGCGGGGCGTCCGCGCTCATAACCATTGATGCGCTCCTTGTAGCGGACAGTCCTGCATCAAGATAACGCGCCTCGAAACCTACAACACAAACAAAAGCAAAGAGACGGCAAAAACATTTAGGCCAACGTCACATGTAACACTTCATTTTGATCTGTATCCCAGCGAATTCAACTTAGGCTGCTATTCATTTACACTTACTGAACAATGACAAATTTTAAAGAATCGATGTTCATAGATGGAAATCCTCCTCCGCAAACAAGAAGAGAGTCGCTCCACAAACATCGCCCCGCAAAGTGGAAACATCATACCAAATTCAACCTACTATTTAAATTTTGATTCATTTAAATTTTGCATCTATATTACCACTTCGAGACAGTCAAACGCTCGCACGCCCCCAGTAAAGGAAGTCTTGTGGGAGACGCACTACGCACCTGAAAGCGGGGAGGGATCATTTTAATCGTTTAAGCATAACCACCCAGCCACCCACCCACCCCGACGGAACGACCGACACGGGGAACTATAATGATTTCAGATGCACATGAAGTCCCGTGGTAGCCTACCAACTATCGTTATTTGGAATAATGTATAATGTACACGTACGTGTGTCTAACCTTAAGTCTTGCTGTCAATTAGCAGGTCTACTGAACGTTGACAAACAGCAACCAATCAGAAATACGATTCAAACGATGTTTTTCCATGACATCCTCCGTTTGCATGACATATTCTTGGTGCGTTAAAAGTGCAATATACATACATACAAATACAATGGCGTTCCGTTGTCATGGACCGTATAAACCGTTGGCGACTAAGAAATATTTGTTAATTTTTTTTGTACAATACCAGTTTAATCACCTTAATTTTGCTGAAAAATAGTATATTTTATAGAATACGACGCGATGAATCTGAAGTAGTATTTACACAATACCTCTCATTTTCTTGGAAATCGTATATTAAAATAGATCAAAAATAATAAAAATTGGATGGCAGGAAAACTTATGCCAAATATTACAGCCTAACTTCTACTAAAAAATCCATTTGGTACAACTGTGGTAGATTGTGTTTTTATGGGCGCTGACACTAGGCCTAGTCCGACTAGCCAATATTCCCAAAAATCAAGAATATTATATCGGACAACTTCTCCATATATCGGACAACTCTAAATATCGGAAAACTTCTCAATATAATATAGCGCCTTAAAGTTCAAGCTACTGTCAAGTTTCAACCACTGTCACCTAGGAGCACAAATGTGGAATAGAATGCCATGGAAAAGTCAAGCTCGACATGTGTTATGTATTATAGGAGCGCTTAAATAGTTCAGCTTTCAGTCTCTCACTTAAGACACCGAACAAAGAGACCGACTTAACATAATAGCATATCATTGGCTGTCCAAGAGTTTGCTACTAATAATCAAGGCGGAGTTAATTCGTAGCTAGCTGGCGTCCACCCAGTCCCGAAAGTGGCTCATGCGGCTGTGGACTGTGGGATAGAAGGGGTTGCACATCTGTTGACTCCACGACGTCACGCCCACCAGCGTGTCGTCACATATCAGCGGCCCGCCGATATTGCCCTGCGCAGCAAATACATACGTCGAGTTTTAAGGATAGGCGTTTGCAGAGTTAAGTTTAGACCTGATAAAACATGAGTAGCTTTACGCCTGGTCCTTCTAAAACAGGCGTAGTGCCACTGCTTAGTCTTTTAAAATCTCGTAAGCCTACGCCACCATAATCGAATTTTATGGGTATAGTTATCTACGCATGCCAGTCTCAGATTAGGCTTACAACAGTCAACAACAACTTTCGAACCTTTTACAACTTTCATACCTTTTACAATTTTCAAACCTTTTACAACTTTCAAACCGTCTTATTTTAGGCACACTAGCTTAAAGTTGTATAGCCTACATTATGTTATTGAGACAAGATCGAAATCTCGGTAACCGATCACATCGCGCGAAATAACTCACTGATTAGATCTCAGCACTTTGATTGGTTAATATCACAGCATAATCTCGGATCAGGATTTAGCACTAGTCTTCGCTGAAAAACTCCACCCATACAATGTTGGTAATAGCCTAGCCACTTTCTAGCGCACGCAATTGGAGAATATAGTTGCCCACACGCAATACTTTTAAACGGCTCGTTTTTAATTGGTTGTTAATTTTGTGGCCCCGATACTCTATGGCGTTTTAGCACATTTAAATTCTTGGAAGTTGGTTGATTGAAAAATTAAACGTCGGTGGTATCGATGGTGAATTTGAAAAATTAAGTTTTTCACTAAGTTTGTTTGCGAAATTTTATCCCTTGAAAAATCATGCTGTATATTTTATGCCTAATTCAAGAGGTCTTCTCTGGCTCACGTGAGCAAAGAACTTCTGCGCCTCATCTCTCAGCTGGGCTGCGGCAGCGCCTGCAAGACAGGGCTTCAAGGACGTCGTCTGCTTGAAATAGGCGCTCAGTCCGGTGACCAGCATGCACTCGCGGGAACCCTGCGTCGAACGACGTTGTAATATTAAGGCTTACTGTCACGCAATCGTGAGACAAAAAATGAAACAAAATCCATTTTAAAACACACAACTTTGAATAATACAATTTTTAGCGATGTCATTTTTGCAAAGTTGCAAATTTCTAAAGTTTCCAAGATAATGCAATTTACATGGTTTAGTGTGTTGAAACTTTTAAAATCCATTTTATTGAAAATTATGGGTTGACTCTGAAACTTAGAAAATTACTTGAAAAGGTGACTGTTCAACGTAATTACGGAAGTAATAAACTTGAGCACGTTTTTTATGTTACAGATTTTTTGAACAAGACCCAGTAGTTAATTTTAACTGTTTGAATCCACTTGATATTTTTAATTTGCAGGTAAATAGGGCACAATTTCATAGTCTCCTGATTGCGTAACTTAGGGCTGATTTCTCCAACACGGATTTAATGGTGGTTCAGGATTTAACCTACGTTTTTGCATAGGCTAAATCCTGAACCACCATTAAATCCGTGTTGGAGAAACCAGCCCTTAATCTGTCGGTTGAATGTTGTAGGAATTTAAATTTCATGCATAGCATAGGCTACAATTAGGCCTAGGCCTATATACACTGTAGGCCTGAATCCTGCACAAAACTTACCAGCCTCAATGGACAAAAATCGCAGTTTAAAGCCAGTTTTGACTCACGGAACAAGCGTTAACGGAGCGGCTTATGGCGCAGACGTGCCCGTCGTTTATTTTCGTCGAAGTCTTGACGTGAATATTGACGCACTCCTCCTGTCTAAGGACGGCCATCGCGTCTTGCTGGAGAATCTCAGCAAGAGGACTAGCTACAAGCAAAATAACACTACAAATTAAATCACTACGTGAAAAAGACTGTAAATTATGCTATGTAGTCTAACGCCTTAGGTAATCCTATCACTGAGCTTCATTTTTCACTATTTGTATTGTGTACTGTGCCCTCTGATGAAAAAAAAATTATGAGGTACGCTACTGTATTGATTGATTGATTTTGTTTCAGTCATAGCACAATAAAAACACAAATCAACACAGTATCAAACATACAGTCAGATTTACAATTTCGTAATAATTATCTACACTCCTAACGCCACAAAATAAAATACAAATAGATTTTATAGCGTCATAGGAACTTGGTTATGTAAAACGCGTAAAAAATAAAAAATCTGTACGAGTTTTTTACAACCAAGTCCACGGAAGTTCGCGATTTGCAATGACGTCTTGACGTATCATTGTGTCTTGTCTTACGTTCCGTTATCTTAGCGATTGACAATCTTAAACTAGATTGTGCATGTTGGACCTGCATGCTCATGGCACAATCTAGCACCCCTCTACCAGCATTGCTGGTGGAGGGGGGGGAATGTCATCAGAAATGTAGAACCCTCCTGCTCACTCGAGTTGACTCTACCCCACGCTGGGATGACACAAGTCTGTCCCGCATAAGTTTCTCTGTCAGACGTCGCCACACGCACATATCCCACGCGACTGTTCGCGGCGATGTGAGCGAAGCGTAGAACGGCAATGTCGTTCTGGTAGCCTGGGGCGAGGCACGTTAGCACGCCGTCGCAGTGCTATGAAACACACAATGCAGAATGACATGTTCTATGGACATATAATATGTATGAAATGCTATTCCAAGCACAGTCAAAAAAAACATCAGCACGAACACAAAATTACAATCTGCTCGAGAAGGGAGACCAAAGGCCCTAGTGGCGCTATACACGGTTCTCATAAAATACATTAAAAACACAATGCCATGCAATTACACTTACAAGTTACAATAAAACCTCGATACATCCAATAAATTAAAATCCAATGCAAATAAAATCGGCTAAAAGCAAATCAGCAATGTCGACAAGCCTTCAGTGATAAGATTTGATTTAAACTGAGCGAGAGTTTTTAAGCAAACAGTTTCTTCTTTAAGAGAAT
Organism: Chamaedrilus cognettii; assembly: GCA_034695025.1. Classification (NCBI taxonomy): domain Eukaryota; kingdom Metazoa; phylum Annelida; class Clitellata; order Enchytraeida; family Enchytraeidae; genus Chamaedrilus; species Chamaedrilus cognettii. Next base: position 3,124 of record JAQIWG010002181.1, on the reverse strand, counting down.
TCCATGCCGTTGCAAAAATGGCTAAAATAAGCAAAACAATTATGTTGCATACATTAGACCTATTATAAAATTTCTTCAACTAGCGGCTCCGGAAGAGGGGGTAGCAGGGAGTCAGTTGTCCCCCCTGCCATTTTTCAAGGGTGACAAGGAGGGTAATATTTCAAGAACTGCGCCCTTTTCATGATTACAATAATAAAGTTAACGGTATATTAAGTGACCAGGTTACGCTGCTATAGGAGATATTTCCACAATGAGGCAAACGCAGATAAACCCATTGGAGGTTTTCATTAAAAATTAATCGTTCTCAAGCAAGTCGATATTACTCTCACGCATGCGCACAGTGCCACATACTGGAATCATTCAGAGCCACAACGCCGAGGTAAACATTGCCAAGGCTTACAGTGAGTACGCCGCCATGACGGTATTTGTACCGGTGTGACGTCACGCGAAGCCTAAAGATGACGCCTACCCTGCTGAAGGCCGTGAGAGAGCGGCGAACGCAGCCGGCGCACGCCGTGACGTCACGGTCCGAGGTTCCAGCGACGACCGAGTGTCTCGCTCTGTGCAGTTGGACAACAACGGAGCGATATTGAGACACGGCGATTACACCAATAATCTACAGAGGCGGTGATGCGAACGACAATCATAATTTGTGTGGCTCTGTGATAGCCTACGTGTTGCACTGGTTAGCATTGTCGCTCATCATACAGACGATCTGGTTTCGATCCGCGATCGGGTTTCTGCAAAGAGATTGATTTCTCAGACTTGCCAATGGATTGAGATAACCTCAGCCCATCATCCCTCTGGAATCGGTGAACCGGTGGAATCGGTAAGACTGACTTTAGCGACGGAATATATACTGAACGAGGATACTATACAGTTAGCCTACAGCTGTCGTACAAGTCAATACAAGGGCCACTGACAAGAGGCCGACGGCCAATTGCGAGGGCTGATAACTCGGGACAAAGCGAAAAGATCAACAAAATTGAAATTTAGCAGCACAAAAATTATGACATTCAAATGCAGTGTTTTAATCGACTAAGACTGCAAGACTAAGTGTAAATTTTCGAAGGCATGAGAACGGTGATTTCAGGTGTCCCCACGCTAGAACTACTATCTATCATTCGTAACACATTGCAGGCTTAATTAAACGAGCTTATTTAGTACTATTAAAGGGTCTCAGACCCATGGTAGAACTCAAACTCACAGCGCCCCGCCGCCGCAGTGCGCGGCCGTCACAGCCCTGCTGCCGCTGATGAGCGCCACCCCACACGAATGAACGCTGCCGACCCGTAACGACATCTGCCACGGATGTTGGACGCCTGACGCATCGGAGCCGTGATAGTCGTCAGCTTCTGAGTCGTGTCCGTGACCCAACGAAACCACTGCGGCGATCAGCGACAGGCAGAAATTTACATATAAATGTAGTATTCACCATCAAGGCGCAGCACAATACAGAAGTAGAAACTTAAATAAGCGTACAGTTGAAGTGCGAGGTATATTGCGGTTCAAAGACACGGTATATCGGGAGATATAGTTCACAAAGTTCACAAAATTTGTCGTTGATAATACTTGACGAGTCAAGCACTAACAACTGCGTTGAAATTTCTGTAATTTCTGTAAAGCGTCTGTAATTTCACATAGTATACGCCTACATGTAGAGCTTTATACGAACAACATTTTATCAAAATTAAGATATGGATTTATATATTAATTCAAATATACCCATTTCAGACACGGGCATTATTTTTGTTTGTTTTTTCGTTCAACTATCAAGAAGATCATGGTCGCCCAACTGCATGCAGCGGAGTGCAGCCCTCACTTCATCAATATCTGCACCTATACAATACCATGTAGCTTATCGCTTAATACTTTATGCATGTATTATAATAGCGTTACAGACTGGGTAAGAATTCGGTCAGAAACAACTAACTCACTTGACAGGGTGAGAATCAGTAAAACACCGTCTGCATTCATGAGGCTTTGCTTTCGGACCGAGCACCTGTTAAATAGCTTGGATCGGCGTCGTCACATCGTAAATGTAGTTGACAGCAAAGATACGATATCTGGTATCAGTTACTGTAGCTACATGTATGCTGGTCTATCTGTAATTGGCTTAATCATCGTAATACCTACACGCGACCCTGTTCGACGTGGAATAGACTTAGATGTAGACACTAATCCCTATAGATAGGCTACTTTATCGACTAACCTGCCATCATTTAATCAACAAAACATCTAGAATGTTTGTTTGTCATAACATCACTTCAAATACCCTGGTATAAGATAATTATTGTTACAAATCAGCGAATGTGCTACAGGCCTATAGGCCCGTTACGAAAAGCAGGGCTACATGAAAAACATAGTGAGAAGTGATTATGATTTGGTTTTACAGCCACAGTATGCCAGTTTGATAGCGGCCTGCTAATAATAACTGAACCAATCAGATCGTGCGACGCCATCTTTTGATTGCGTCACGTGCCGCTAAGACACAACCAATCAGGTCCACACTACCATTGTAATTTAGTCGCGTCTCTAAGGGACGGTGAGAACTTTTCATCGTTCGCACACATGTCGATCGAAAACTAGCAAACTTCCACGCTTAGAAACATAGTTAGTAGCCTACAGGTATTTAAATATTATAATACAACACCCCCTTTGAAAAATTTTGATCTCCCCTGAAAAAAAAATCCTCAGGAATACATTGCGTGCATGGGAATTTTGGAGTAGGGCCTATTTGTACCAGGGTATTATAGTAGATCTAACAAGTCTTAACGTTGGTGTGGGAACCAAAGCGCATGTAGCCCGTATCGTTGCGGTCAAGTAGAATCATCTTTGAAGAATATCGACTATAAATTGTACAGGCCATATTCATTGCATCAAATATGGGAAAAAAGACACTATAACCTTAGCGCAGAATTTCAAAACTTTAAATTACAGAACACTGTTTCACGAAATCTCAAGATACAGTTACAACTTACAAAACCGATTATCCGAATAATATCAATTATGTTCTAAATCGTCCAAACTGCAAACTGTACATGTAGACAACTATTAACGAATAACGCCTAACAACAACAGCTACTGATAAAGCATTGATCAGATTTTGAAAAACGATTCTCAG
>JAQIWG010002180.1:0-21270 GCA_034695025.1 Chamaedrilus cognettii | reverse complement strand
CTAAATCATCAGTAAATCATCAGTAAATCATCACTAAATCATCACTAAATCATCAGTAAATCATCACTAAATCATCAGTAAATCATCAGTAAATCATCACTAAATCATCACTAAATCATCAGTAAATCATCACTAAATCATCACTAAATCATCAGTAAATCATCGCGTGCTAGTCATAAAACCAGTTGTTGGACAGGTTGGTGAAAAAATAGTATAAGGCTATATCTGCCGAAACGCTTTAAAAGGAAATTACTGATGTAAATTGAAATGCATGTTAACTTGGTAAGCGTCGTTAAATATTAGTAGGTCACTGTCACAACCTCAAGCCTGAACCTCCTCCCCTACCAAAAAAATGGATGAGAAAGTTACACTGCACAAAAGTTCGAATTTCAAACAAGGGTCTCCGCCTCAGTCGCGGCTAAACGAGCAGACAATAATGATGCTTAACACTAGGGTGAGAGAGATCTGGAGGAATTGAGAGAAAATGTGGTATTGTACTTTTTCAGGGCTAGGGATAGGATTGGGACTAGTTTAGAATTAGGCTAGGTTAAGGGCTAGTTTCAGGATCAAGTTTAGGGGTAAGGTCAAAATTAGGGTTTGTGTTTAAGGTTGAGATTGAATTTTAAAATTCCTTGACATCCACTATTGCGTCGCAGATATAGGCGCGAGTCTCCGCCTCTGCCGACAGCTAAGTTGGATTTGACAGATTTGATTGTGTGTGACGTCACGCCGTGTCGATCTGACGGACGACTGACGGATCCGAGCCGCCGTCTGCCGATAATCTCAAGCAAGCTCACGTCATGTAGTGAAACTGACGTCACAGTAGAAACTGACTGCGGCTCCTTTCGACACCGGCTAGCTAGTAACTCAGGATGCATTAGAGCTCTGACGGGTTTGATATCGCATGGATCAACGCGAAGGACTGAAGGATACCATACACAGTGCCTGCTTTGGTTTTTTCTTTATTCATCCAAAATTAGCAAAACGAATATTTATTCGCGGGCCTTACTATTTTCGCCGAATCAATCCTTACAGCTGTTCCTTCGGTTGCACTAGAATCTATTAAATTTATTGCTCCGTTCATCATCACTTTTATAACCTGCTGATAATCTTGTAGCCTGACAATATCTGACTGACCCGCCTGCCTGTCGTATATAGCAAACGCATTAAAGCCACGAAGTATGAGGCAATAGCACAGTTTAGCATCCATACGTCGCACCAGTGAAGCTTTAATTTTTAATTAACCAGTAATTGAACTTTTAAGAACGAACGATCAATAAAACATCCGCCAGCCTGTCTTTCGCCCAATGTGTAAAAATATCGCCAGCTACCGACACAAATTACTTGTGACGATCTTGGCGGCCAACAGAACAAGCCCTCATTAGTGTAAGGCTTTTATACACATCGTCATTTCTTCTTTCTTGCGCTAATTCAGATGTTGCAACTTCAAATGTTGCATTGCATGAACGCCTGTTAAGATCCAGGGGCCTCATTCACGCGCATCACATTTCGTATCATTATCTTAAATCTGATCTTAACTCAAATTTAAAACAAATAAAATTCATTCGCCGACCACCATGATCATAAGATTGCTTCCTGAATGGGGCCCCTGATTGAGAATTTCATACTCATCAAATCAAGGCGACATACACCCAAAGAATTAAAAGAATTTGGATGTACTATCAACTTAAAAAAAAACTCATCCAACCCAAACGGCACATAAAAAGAATATTGTCAGAGGCATCATAGTGACCAAATTAGTTTAAAACTATGCTGCCATTGGCTACAAAAATCAACTGGAATCAGTTTGAGAACAGTTTGAGACAGCCAATCAGGGCTTGATCTGCCAGTCGCCCAATCGCCCAAAGAATTTTTTTTTTGCAGTTGTCGATTTTTTTCCCCATTTGGCGAAAGCCCTTGGCAAATTTCTTATTCATACTTCATTCTTAGAAGCTCAAGAACTGGCTCTATGGTGATGAAATGAGCAACAAATTTCATATATTTCAGTGCACCCAAGGGAAACAAATGTGTAAAAAATTTGGTGAAATAAGTGACCACGCCTCCATGGAATCATAGTCACCCAATCCGGCCGTTTCCCGTCGTCTCTGCTTAGACCAGTTGACTCTCGAACCGACGCCACACCACACGACTGGATGGTACGAAGCAAATGTCATTGAGTTGATCATGTCATGACTGACCGGTAGCGCTCAGCCTGGCAAAAAAAAGTACTTTGGGGATTTTTTGGCGAATTTTTTCAAGATCCTGATCAGGCCCTGCCGCCAATAGATATCCAACTAATAGTCATTGCCATCATTTTTCTGACACTTACAATCTCCTTTTTTGGTGCCGTGCGCACCAGCATCTATATCACTGGCACCAGCATCTATATTACTGGCACCAACATCTATATCACTGGCACCAACATCTATATCACTGGCACCAGCATCTATATCACTGGCACCAACATCTATATCACTGGCACCAACATCTATATCACTGGCACCAGCATCTATATTACTGGCACCAGCATCTATATTACTGGCACCAGCATCTATATTACGGGGGCGTAGCCCTTCTATGCATCTCAATCCTTCCTTCTTCTCCACATGAACAATCAACACCTTCATAATACTCATCGATAAAGACGAAGTGCCCTCAGGACTACAACCATTTCTATTCGTCATCTGGTACTACTGGTTCAAGAAGGTTGATTCTACAACGCTGCCATGTTTACTCAAATGCATCGAAATGGCAACATTAGCTTGGTTAGATTGAATTACTTTAAGAAGCCCCTTACCGTGCGGCCCGAAGCCTCATCCTAATCCTAATCTTCATGGTCTTCCAATAATCAGAACTAAAACTATATATGTAAATGCAAAAAAGTCATATTAATTGATTCCAAGTAGAAAAGCTGCTGTGCATTGCTAGTCAAACAAAGGCTATTACACATAAAGCTAAAAATGAAAATACAGAAAGAATACATTATCCAATAAAATAATGCTCCAAATTTATTTAATAAAAAGTTTTTACTCGCATAGACTATAGTATTAAATATTCATTATTTAACAAACGGTTGCATATACAGTATTGCTCAAAAGTTTGAGCCCACCGGATAAAATCGAAGTAAATCGAAGTAAACCGTTCAGGGTTAAATTCCAATTATATTTATCGGGCATCAATTACACAAAAAAATAATTACAACGTACTTTTGAATGTCTCTGTAATCAGATCAAAAGAGAAAAGTTTCTTTTCTCTAAAAGCAAACGAACAAAGTTGATAAATTTGTCAGTGGGCTCAAACTTTTGAGCAATACAATATATGTCCCGGCGGCGTGGCTAATAATCCTGATGCAGCGCTGAAACGATTGAACAATAAAAAATGTAACATCGTCCTCGTCAATGAACTATATAATCTTAATCCTCGTAGCTGAATATGGGAGTTTAATATTTGCTGTGAAAGTCAAAATTTTTATTCATTAACTCCATATTCTGCTCAATAGTCTTCTCTGCCGGAAGGCACTCTTGACCAACTTTGATGTGCATGTACACAGAGGAGTGCGCTTATTTGACTACACATAGCGTGCCTAGAGAAGTGCACTGTGCTTTATATTTAGCTAAACCAATCAAAAATGTAAGAAAAAACCGGAAGACTCCGCAGCCCTGCAGATGGACAAGGCAAACAATTTGGAAGCATCCACTATAAAGTGACTAAATTTAGCGAATCTTTTTCAGTAGAAATAATTTAATATTAGAAGAAATAAATGCCTATACAAGTGACTTAGAATTAGTTTTAAAATTGCACAACAGTTTAGAGAATCGATTATAAATTCAGTTAATACTGTATCATTAATAACAACAATACAGATTTTGGCAGCAATATGGCATTTCAAATTAACACCAAGACAGCAGTTGGCAGTAGAATGTGTACTACATCTACTGTCGACGGCTAAGTTGTATTGTATTTTTAATTATCGATAACCTAAGCAGCTTTGAACATCTAACACCAAGGCATCAAAAAATCTGTACACTTCCCATAAACTAGTATGGTACTATATGTCAAATTTGAATTTCGAAATATTAGATTTCAACCTGTAAACTGCAATTTTCACTATTTAAACTTCATGCTCATTCCCAAACTACGCAATCTGTGCTCTATATTCTGTAATATATGCAGAAAATTGGAGAAGAAGCAAATTGAAAAAATACGATAGCAATACAACCAGCAAAACTTCAAGCTCCATCATTTCCCTATTTAACAGCCAGATTCCTATTCCCTTCCATCGTTAGGTGTTTCTGATATTCTTAAATCCGTACCCACCATTGCGAGCTAACCTCGAGTTGGTCAATCGGCGAGTTGAGAGTGACCGTTGTCAATCTCCTATACCCAGCGTGACGTCACACAATCCGCCGATTGAGCCGACTCGAGGTTAACTCGCACGCAATGGTGAGTACTGATAGTAGTTCACGTTCCATAGCCACATATCCAAAGGCTCAGTTGACAATTGATGGTCATTCAGAAACTGGAGCCACCACACTGATTTGAAACCATAATTGAAAGTATCCTATATCCCTCCATGAAAAATGCAGCAAGCGGTGAAAAACATCAGACGGATCAAAATACAGACAATCAATTGAAAATACACTTTGATTTGCGTTAAAATCTACGCTTTAAAATTTAAAAATGCGCAAAATGCATAAAATGCAATTACAGAATTATAAAATGCAATAACGTACAGAACTATAAAATACAAAAGGCCTAATGCAGAGTTGTGTGCGGTTAATCGGTAGTATTGAATATAGTGCATTAAATTAGGTAATTTATTGTAATACACACCCATCAAGATATTTAAATTATTTAGTTATTAAATATTAGGCCTACGCGTCTTATGGCATGTACCCAATGTATAAATTGATCTAATTGATATTAACAAGAAGACTGACTACAAATGAATTGGCATGCACGCATTCAATTTTTGAATATATTAGTAAAATTGGTAAATTTTATAATATATTATTTAGTTATTGGGGCTCATTTACATAGATATCTTACGACAATCTTAGTCGTAAGATTGTCTTAAGAGAATCTTACACAAATCTTATCTTTTTTATTTGAAACTCCGCACGGTCGCGAGCAAACCGAATGATAACGTCACGGCGGTCGGCAATTGGATTTTATTTGTTTCAAATTTCAGTTAGGATAAGATTTCAGAAAATCTTAAGAAATGTACGTAAATGAGGTGTAAATTAATATTAATATTATAGATATTAAGGTCAAGGCATATAGGTTCAGTTAGGTTCTAGTAACTCACCGTTCGCAGTCCATTCTGGGATATCTGAAAAGCAACGATTGAACCATTAAATCAACCAGTACCACGATGAACAAATTGTGAATTAAATATTTAAAATAATTTTATTAAACTACTTAAAGAATATAATAACTTAAATCATCGCATCAGAATATAAAGCAAACAAAATAACAGTAATTTTTATTTTTTTGGAGCAAATCTCTCATTTTAATGTGCTAAGATCTCAAAACAAAGTCAATTACGGTAATGTAAATAATTTTAATGCCGAATTATAAATTTAAGATTGCCATTAATTCGCGAAATTATGAATTGAGCGCCTCGATTGTTTTGCAAACATGTCGTTCTCGTTGGAAACATCGTCAAATTTACAGAAAACAACAAGTACACTTTTTGCCATAAAAGACAAAACCGAATGACAACAAAAAGGCAGGAACTAGGGGGGGGGGTATCCCCTTTGAATTTTTTCTTTTAATATCGGAAAATTCATTTGGGCACGGTAGCAAGAAACATACAATAAAGCACACAAATAAAGAGGCAAATAAAGCTTGCATAAACAATACAATACATTTGAAATGCAATTCACTAGGTAATGCCAGTTTCGAAACACAAAATCGACAAATTAGTTCATAGATGCATAGAGAGATAGATGCATAGAGAGATAGATGCATAGAGAGATAGATGCAACAGATAGTTTCGGTATAACAAACTACATCATCTGCAATATATATTAACCAGTTTTAATAGACTCAGCAGCATTAGCATTGAGGCCGAAAATAAGCCGCAGAACTGCAGATGTGCCGCGTAGGTGATGCCATTTCTTGGGATATATCACTAGATTTAGGAATATTTCAGTGATTGAGGAATCAGATTTTTTTACGCAATCCCCAGATATCTTGGGATACTTCCTAGAAAGCGGCGCATTTTTTAACGGCAGCTTGATATATTTTTGTCAAAAATGGTTTAATCTAGGGATATTTTTGATCGAGATACCCATAATCTAGGAATATTCCATGTTGATCCAATAGTATCAATGTGCCGCTTACACCACGTCATATTCAGACCGCCTCAATGTAATTTTTCTACGCCGTCGCTTTTCAATAAGCAGCTCCAGAGCGTGAGAATCGGCTGAAAATTGAAGAAGTTAATTGCAAACGCACATTGCATCCAAAGCGACGTAGCAAGAGCAGCTGCAAGACGGGATTTGGCAATTCAATTCGGAGTGAAACTAAGATTAGTTTCGTCACAGCTTGTCATTGACAAGTTAGAAAAAATGTGAAACTTAATGAAAAATAAAAAAAATGAGGTAATATAAATAGTGAAACGTGTATGCCTATTAAAGCTAATAATTAGAGAAGCATTGAAATAAATTCTTTTCCACTAATTAACACGTTAACTATTGCATTTGTACCATGAACACCGTAAATAACATACTGGCACGCAAGCAATATAGGTTACTGTGCACATCAAAACATTCGCCTTCAAAAAAAAACAACCCCCAAAATAAATTGCAAATTAAAAAATTAATAAAAATAGCTTCAAGCCTTCAGCTATTGCTAGTTTTGGCTTCTAAAGCGTCAATTCAACAAGTTAACTTAGCAAAAACAACAAATTAAGAAGTTAACAATAGGACTCAATAAGAGTCACTTCGTGTACCCTTGGCAAAGGTGATTTAAATTCGTCAGCCCTGCAAATAATCATCCATTTAGGATGAAGGCAATAGTGAAGTTGAAGTTGAAGTAAACAATAGCAAATTTCAAAAGCCCATCTGAGATCTAGATCGAGATCATGCTATAGGATATGGACTGATCAATCATCCCGCAAGAACCACAATTAGATCTTTATCTTGAAATGGTTCATGTCCGCTGAATGCCTAGCTATGTTCTTGATCTCAATCCTAACACGTACTCATGCAATCCACAATATTACATTGTAAACCTCAGGGATCCACTTTTCATGACCCGACCCATCACGAATTGAATCCGATCCAACCTGATCCATGTCAGCATCCTGAAAGTAGGACCCCGATCCATAGAAAACTCGGTGATCCTGTAGATAATGCCCAAATATGGCAAATTTTCACATGTTTTTTTCACATATAGCTACGTGTTTGTTTGAGACGCGTGTGACCTTAAATTTAACTCCTAGACCATTGTCGTAGCAGGTGATATTTTCCCAAATTAGGGCGTTATCTATAGGATCGCTGAAAACTCTCATGAAACTTAAATTGATCATTCCATGGTGCTCTTCCTAGACAAAACCCGGCGTCACATTTAAAACCTCACAAATATATAAAAATTTACTCTCAGGTTTCACTCACCTCCTCCCAGCGGTCAAATCTGGCGCCCTGCAGCAGGGGCTGCGGGACGGCCACCTGCCAGTGAAAGTCGAAAAGTTTCGCCATTCTTGCTCCCTCTCCGCTCTTTTGCCACCCTTCTTCTCCCCCTCTTGTTATCCTCCCATGCAACAACAGAATCGAAGCTTGCCCTTCAGGAAGCAAAAAGACAGAGTAGACATGCGGAAGGGATGATGGGATCGAGAGTGGGACCTTTACTACATCTGTGTTTCGATTAACAGCATCAGAGAAAACTAGTTCAGTTCGAAGGGCAGCGAGCGAAGGTGGGCATACTTGTTACATTGGAAAGAAAACTGAACGCTCAGTGCTCAGATGCTGTCTTCTGGCGCAGTTCCATCAGGCTGACCAGTGACCAGACACGGCACTTTGCTAGATTTTGATCCGGTCACACAATGTGCTCGGTTGTCGTGTCCATTCGTATGGACAACTGACCAAGGCAGATGCCGACGCTGATATGTATCCAGAAGGATATCAAGATGCAGACAATAAGAATTTTAAAACCGCGCTCGATATAGATATCTTTTTAATCTGGACACTCTTTTTCTTCACCATCTTACCATCTTCACCATCAACAGCGAAAGTGAGAGTTCTCCTCAAAACTCACAAAAATTAGTAATTGAATCTTCTATACCACAATCCATAAATTATTGTAGCCCTCTTTCTTATAGTTCTCATTATTCTCAAGAAGTAAAATCACCACCCTTCTTCATTAAACGCTATGCACCTTCTCTCAAGTTATCAACTGTCTCTTGATTCTGTTCCACCACACGGCTCCATACACTATAGACTCGCCGCTACTTGCATTTGCAAGGATCTGCTCCATAGAGTTCTATCAGATCGGAAAGTTTCCCATTGTGCTCCCTCAATGACTCTATCAAGAAAATTAATTAATTGTCTTTATGGAAGCCACGATAGCGCCGATTGAAATTCTTATTTCTTTCACGCTCCTTCAGTTTATCCACACCATCTTTCCTTCATCTACCCTAGTCCTGTGATGTCGATATCTAGAGACAGTTTCAATGACCAATTCAAATTTCTATTAATTCAATTAACTAACAAATCAAGCTATCACTGGGAGGCGGTAGACCTCCTCTTCCAGCAGTAAACTTCATGCCGGCTTCTAATCGGTAAATCTCTGGATAATCTCTGGCTAATCTGTGGTTAATCCGTAAATCAGTCATTGACTCGTTGTACGGGGTGAGGAAGAGAGTCGATGCAACCTTACCACAGCCGCCAATCGGCGCTCAGATCTATACCTGAAAAAAAATACATATGATATAGTACTATAATGCCACGGTCTATATCTACAAGGTAAACATATGACGCAGTACTACTACGGCTTATACCTGACAGAAAACATAATATACAGTACTACCTTACGGTACAACAACTTAAGAACAACAAAAATAGGAAGCACAGAAATCACATCAAAATATGAAGAATGTACAGAAAAAATTATATTCCGTGTCAATGACAAAATTGTGATTATAGTTAACATTAAGTTTAAAGAACACCGATTATAGTTAATGGAGCCTAGTCTTAAATGTCTGCAGGGTCTCTGTACACCTGTTGATTCCACATCTCAAGGCACCCTAACAATAAGTGTCCCATAGTAATGCCATACACATTACACAATACACATCCTATAAGCCTAATTTGATTCGTCTGTTGAAATTTGTTGCAATATGGCAATATGGTGTTGTAGCCATGAAGTTAATTCTAGTGACTGATTTGCGTCAAGTCTTATCACAGGGAATAAGTTTCTCCCTTCGATTGCCTCTATTGCTTCAAGAGCATCTTCTTATTTCTTCTTATTCTTATTCGTTCATTTAATTTATTCGCATGTTGACGCAATAAGATGTCAAAAATATGTTTTAGCAATAATCCTTCATTGCCATCGGATACAACTTTGATCTGGCACAATAGCAGCAATGTACAGGGATAAGTTAAGTAAGAGTAGCGCTCCAAAACTACGTTCTTGGGAAACTCTACTCGGATTTAGAAATGGGTAGGAGTAGCATTACTTGTAGAAATGGACGATGGTGGAGTAGGCCTACTCTAGGCCTACACCTTTTTAGAAAGGGATAGGAGTGCACTACTCCTGTTTTTCAAGCAGAAATAGCGTCACGCAACTCCTATTCGGTAAGGGCTAAACTTAACTCTGGCAATGTAGTCAATCATTCACCATATTAAAAAATTGCCCTCACATAATGAACAACTAGTTGTCCACTGCCCTAAAAAGTACAAACAGTATCCATTCTCAAGTTGCTCAATTCTTATATACTAAACAGGCAGTACAATGTAAGAAAGCTCAGTGTAGACTTTTCATGTATGGCACCACCTACTGAGCCATGCACGGCAGATAAGCTGGCTTTGCGGTATAAATGAGAAATAGTAGCTTGCGCAGGGTGCCAAAATAAAATCTGCGCCCATCCATCGTGGCTCTCGCTAATTTGCATACCCGGAGAAATTTCCGCTATCGGCGCAAATGAAATTAGCAGCCCTAACCAAACCTTAGCCCTATCTATAGCCTTAACGCAACCATAAACCAAACTTTCTGACCCTAACGCAGCCATAACCCTAATAAAAATCTAAACTTATTTAAGTTCCACTAACAACAATAGCAATTTCGTCACCCGCCATGCAAATTAGCAAGAGCCGAGATGGATAGGCGCGGATTCCATTATTGCGCGCGGCGTACGCTCAATGAAGGACGTCCATTCTAATAGGAACAATAACACGGCAGAGACCAACAACAAGCGAGTCGTCGGCATAATCTACAATCTGCAGCGCGTCCCATCGCGAAGGTCTATCAGCTTCCGCAGCAGCAGCAGCCGCGGCTGCAGCAGCAGCAGCAGCAGCCGCAGCCGCAGTAGCAGCAGTTGAAACAGCAAGTGAAGCAGCAGCAGCCGCTATAGTTGACGCAGCATCAGCACCTGCAGCAAGCAGCAGCAGTGCTGCAGGCAGCCGCAGAAGCATAGCTAAAGCAACAAGCAGCTGAAGCAGCAACTGCAGCAGCAGCAGCAGCTGGTTGATACAATTCAATCTCACCTACACTGTCCAAAACTTAAAACAAGCATATCATCAAAAAGCTCCTTCAGAGAGCCGACATCAAAGTATTGCTGTCGAGTCAAATTGTCAATGCAAACTCTGGACACTTCGAAAGTATATGCACCACTGAGAGGGATATATGCACCACTAACAATTGTAGCGTTGTGTAGAGAGGGCAATAGGCTATCAACAGGATAGACCGAGCCGTACATCCACCCAGCACGGCGCGCGTGGGCGGTAATGGTCCAAGCATAGCTCGGCAAGCCGTGGCACGGATGACTGCGGCCGCTGTGCAGCAGCTAGTCAGCAGGCTTATCTCGGTCGTATATATTCCTGCGGTGGCCGTACAGTTCTGCGTTCGTTGCGAAATAGCATCGAAACGTGAGAACCAGCGAATTTAGTGCTGTCTGCCCAGCTGTCTGTCCAGCAGCAGTAACAGCAGCAGCGGCATCTCTGAGCAGCAGCGATATCAGTGGCCGCATTAGCAGTAATGGATTCAGCAACAGCAGTAACAGCATCATTATCTGCAGCAGCAGCCACAGCAGCAGCCGCAATTGCAGTAGCGGCATCAGCAGCAGCGAACCCAGAGCAGCAGTAGCAGCGCAGGAATATCAGCATCAGCAGCGCAACAGCTGCATCTGCAGAAATATCAACATCAGCTGCAGCATCAGCAGCAGCATCAGCAGCATCTGCAGAAGCAGAAACAGCAACAACAGCAGCAGCAGCATCAGCAGCAGCATCAGCAGCAGCCGGAGCGACGACTTAAATTTCGGCGTCGTCAATTTCCTGTGACGGCATCCGCGAGCATACACACAGCCCGGAGCGACCCTCCTAAGCTTGCATCTGCTAGACGCTGTGGTGCTGCAGCACTTAGAGCCCAGCCACAGCGCCCGAGGCGCCTGTTTACATCTCCTGAAGTCAAAACTGATCGCACGGTTACTGAGCGGCAATAGGCGATCATAACGCTATATACTATACTTCGACTACAAAGATCAAAAACATAAGGTCTGCACTTAGTCCAAGGAAGCCTCATTTAGAAAATTCAAGCAAATTAAATCTATAATGTAAAATGGCCCTTTTGTGAGTGGGGGGCAAAAGTTCCAAATTTACCTCTTCAGTTCAGACGTTCAGACCCAGCACTACCATCCAGGAATTTTTCCCTGAAAATATCTTCCGAAGCCTGGAGGGGCAGAACATGCCTCAGCCCAAATCACGAAAAGAGCCGGACACAGAGAAAAAGTTCCCAGATATTTGAAAGGATAAAAGGTGAAACGGGAGGGAAACATATACATGTAGCTAAGAGGAGCAGCATACAAGTGGAATAAGGGAGTGGCAGCCAGCACTGCAACACTCGACTGGGAGCGATTAGATGGCAATCGTCACTGCAACTTCGATGCCGACAGCAAAAATAAGCTCAAGAACATAAACAAGATCAAGAGCAAAAACAAGCTCCGCCCAGACGATAGAAGAGCAGAGATAAGGTAAGGCAACGCACAGCTTTACACAAGACAAGGACTCGGGTGCCAAATCATCGATATTTGAGCAAAATAAAAAAAATAGCAACGGAGGCCACTGCGCCTGCATATTGTAGGCATGAAATCAACACAGAAACAGAATAACGTCAACGATTCACAAAACGTAGTTGCCATTCTGGCAACTGATGGCAACTATTGACTGGTGCAGTGGTGAATTCACGCAAATGGGGCGATTGCCCCATTAAAATCGCCTCCTTGAAATATTAATGTTTCTTATTCTTACCCTTAGCGACGAGGAATATTACGTATTTAAAATTAGTTTCTCCTTTATTTATGAGCAAAAGACAACAATCGATCAAGAATCCAAAATTCATAGTCTGCATCCACCACCGGACTGGCGAACCACGCTGCCAAAACGGTAACTCTTACCGATCATCCTATGCGACTTTCAATCTGATGCTAATTATATCGAATGCATCCTATTAATAATGCATTCAGGATGCTATTGCCTTCGCTGAGGAGTCAAATTAACTTTTCAAGCCTCTCGGATCAAGTGATATAGGTGAACCGCAACTGTCAACAAGTTTTTTAAACACTGGGTCACACGCTAGCAACGGCCGAATGACGTCACTGCGCTTAATATGGGACAGATCTAACCAACACGCAAAGTCAAGCTCTGTCGCCGTGGCTAGGCTATTAATCAACGGCCAACTGACGGCTCATTTCCTTCAACTTCCGGCAAGGCGTTGCATCAACAACCAAAGCGCGAGCGCGGAGTGGTTCTCAAACTTTTTTTCTCGGGCACCTTCTCAAAATTGTGTACAGATCTCGGACCCCAATTTTTCATATTAATATTCGTGCTCCAAGTAGATCGTTAGCGTCTCAATTCCATAAACTACGTTGCATTAGCAACCAAAGTTCTAGGCAGAGTAGTTCAAAAACTTTTTTCTCAGACACCTTCTCAAAATTGCGTAGGAATCGTGGACCCCATTTTATGATAAAATTAATAATGGTAAAAAAGGTTAACAAAGTTTTTGTACGGTACGGTACAGGGTAAGTACATGTACTTCTTTGAATCGACAGTGTAGATAGTCGGTAAGCCTACTCCTTTCAAAAAACCAAAAAGTCTACTTTTTCTTTCTAACACTATTACTATTATTTTGTCACGTCAGGAAATGGCCCCATCTCGTGGAACCCTAGGCGTCAGCAAACTTACAAGCCTCTGTTGTCTAGTGGTATCTTCACTCGACAGACTGCTAGAAGTCCAGGGTTCAATCCCCGCTCTAGCTACAGAAAGAATTAAATTTCTTGACTTGTAAAAGTCCTCAAACCAGAACGGACTGTAAGGGTCCGGTGTCGTTGGAAGCGTAAATCAGCCGCCAGCGGTGGGTGGAAATCCCTTAGGCATCGCTCTCAAACAAATAATACGCCAGCAAGATTCACATACGAGACAGACGCGTATCATCTATGTTATGAGCGCGTCTACAGGGGCGTAGCCACGTATTTGGCAGTGGGAGGGGGACCAAATTTAGTAACTAAACTTTTACCCCCTTTCTCAAGTTCAATTATGTCGCCTTCAACCATAGAAATGCTTTTCAGTGCAAAACTCACGAGCGGGGGGGGGGGGGGGGAGGGGGGTTGGGGAAACAAAATTCTTCCACCAATAGGGTCCTTTCTCCTTTCTCTTTGAGGGGACCAACTATAAATCATGAGGGGGACCACCATTCATAACTTTTTCACTCAATTTCTTTCTTCAGCGGGACCAACATAATTCTTAGGGGGGACGCATCTCCCCCATCAATGCATTTTAAAAGGGGACCACCATTATTTATGGGGTGACACCCTTGTCCGCGGGGCATGCATCCCCCTGTCCCTTAAGCGGCTATGCCCCTGCTCGTCTATAAATAACTAGAAAAACAACAACAACAACAACGTGTCAGCAAACCACACTTTGAGAAACCCAGCTATATAGCGAACAGAAGACTGGGCGAGGAAAACCTCTCGAGCTATTATAGAGCTGGAAAGCTTCATGAATCATGAAAATGCTTTAAAATATAGATATGGATTTTATTTAACTACCACAGAATGGTAGCGTTAGGAAGCCATTTAACTGGTCAATAGAGTATATGGCATGCATCTATGCCATCTAGATCTATAAGCAACGTTTTCTGTATGCGTTCGTGTGTGTGTAAGTCTCGATGCATTCGTGCAAGTTTTGAAGATCTAAATCGATGCAAAATTTGAGAAATTTGTCAAGGTGGGTCACAAATATCACAGTTCAGGTCATATCGGTGCTAACCACCCTCCGGGAGCCCCCACGGCCACATACAAAATTGAGCAAAATCTACACGGGGCCTCTCCACGATGTTGGTGGTCAAGGGCCTAATAATATCTAAATTTCTATTATGTCCTGCACTTGGGTGTCCAGGGAAAGCATTTTTTGTCTCATAGTAAGGTATGCAGAAAAAAACCAAGAACAAAAAGACTTTCGAGCGATGATAATGTTGTTTTCTTGCGCAGACGAGCAGTGAATGAATGACCCGCCTGCCAACACAAACGCACCGAAAACAAAAAATCAAACATAATCCGGCTTCAGACACAGCGCCGTCGGCCGTGCTAGATGAAGTCGAACTCGGTAATGACATCCATGCATCCAGTGGTTCTCAAACTTTTCTCGGAACGTTCGATAAAAAAATAGTACAAAACCCTTTAGCTCTACTTACTGTTCCTTAATGTTGTATTTGTGTTCGTGTGTGCGTTTGCTACACTTTTTTGTGTGGGTAAAGATGTACATATTAGTAGGATTCGCTGATTCGAAATTTGTTTACATTAATGACAATTACATCAATGAGTGAGGCGCCATGGTGTAGTGGTTAAAATGTCGGACGAAGAGTCCGGAGACCTGGATTCGAGTCCCGCACTGGCAACTATGAAACCATGCGTCACAGGCCCTACAGAAGGCTGTTAAACACACAACTGCCATTAGCACTAACCCACATACAAGATAGTTATTTATTTGGTTGGCGTCAGGAAGGGCATACGATCCTAAAAACTCAACTTCTGCAGTCCTCACGATGACGAATACATCTAAATCTGTGTGAAAACATCAATGAATATTTACAGAATAGATGAAAAAAGACGATTAGTTTAGTTCAGAAGTAAAATTAGTGTTTGAAGTAGGCTACATGTAGATAGGCTACACGTAGTTCACTTAATTATTTCAATGTCTACAGATCAGCATAGAGAATGGAGCAGACAAAATCTTAGATTTTGATTGAACTAACACTCCATGAAAACATCACAACTGAACTGAATGTTGCTAATTGTCAGTTTTTTTATCAGGAAATTTACAATTTTTGGAAGGGGGGGAGGAGGGGGTTTTGTGAGTAAAAAAAACAACAACAACAGCAATGATACAAGACATGGCGATTATGAAATATCGTTGACGTTATGTATGAAAACACTCTCAGCAGGGCGAAAAACCGTCTGGCCCATGTGAAAACATGAAGATAACAATAGGAGATGCAAAAAAGGGTGGTAGTTAGTTCTTTATGTATAAAAACGTATCGTTTTGCATCTAATTGCAATTAATAATTCATCATCGGGCGTATTATAAACTATTTATTATCCTCCTAAATAGTAGTCTGTACAGAGATGAGTAAATGTAAAACAACAGAAAGCCAGCTCTAGACAAATCTATGTGTACAGCTCAACAGAAGAAGTCACTAGATGAAAATCAAAAAATATTTGACAGTCCTTTATAATGTCCTTCTAATATTAAGGGAAAAAGAACCCTACTATATACAGTGTATATACACAAGCCAACGCTAAAAAATCTGTCTACAAAAATGTCACTGAACACTGTTCAATACACTGTAGCCAAGGTTGTTTAAATGTTTATAGTTGTGCCTACTCAGGACTGCTCTTTGTCTTGCAACATCCATTACTGGGTATCGACAGACATCCTTCGATCAGTGTTCAGCCAAGGAAACCTACTTTCACAAAGCAGTTTACCAAAGCCTACACCAATGTTAGTAAACAAGCCGACAAGGACTGCACATAGCCATTAATGCAGTGATGTTTGTGTACATTACTATACCACTCTAAACATAATGCACGGCACTTTGGAAGTTGAGCAAGGAATCTGCAAACTCTAACCCTCTAAATCTCCATAGATTTACTTCTAGATATACAATCACGGTTCTATTGCAACATACCGAGGAGTTTCAACGCTGTACCCAAAAACGTCGTACATGTACAAACACAACGGCCTACTTTCAATATGGTACGACGGTGCTACCTTCACAATGGTACAACGACGATACCGATATTTTCAATATGGAACGACGACAGTACCTTCATAATGGTACAACGACGGTACTTTTAAAATGGTACGACGACTGTACCCTCAATATGGTATAACGACAGTACCTTCAATATGGTACGACGACGGTACCTTTACTCGGTACAACGATTGTATACCTTCACTATATAATTATATTGTACATTCGTCTTCTTTTTTTATCACCGTTTGATCTATTTTTTATCCAGTGAGCATTTCTGGCAATTTTTAGCAGCGCTGAATTTACAAAACCTATGCATAATTCAGCAATAACATAAAGCATCTAAGGCAGTATTTCGACCAATACAACGCACTCAGCGCGCCACTAAAACAGGTCAGAACGCATGATAATCGGATACGACCATATACTAAATATAAATCAAATACATAACTAGAGCTACTCAAAATAGATCAAATACATAACTAGAGCTACATTTCTAAAGATAGCCAGTCACAGCCCAGATATATACTTTCAGTTTGAAAAAATGTAATCGCGCAATGAAATAAAAAATTCTCTGTCGTTGTAATGTATAGGCTGTCACAAGATATCATCGCTTTTCGTCTTTGGCTATAGGAGACCTATACAACAATTGATTCTGACTCCAAGCAGAAAAATTTAAGTACACCTGACTTCAACTTAATAGCTTATATATAACCAGCTAATGCTATTTAATCCAGAGATTCAATTTGATCTGGCTCCAAACGAAATGCCAACATCAAAAGTCACTTTTGACAGTTTGCATGACTGCATCAAAGCTGAAATAAATTGGCATCCCGCCATGCATATGATGCACCAAATCTCCAGTCGCTATGCTACGATGAAAACTCACCTGGACTGGATACAGGGTTCTCTGAAAGACCAGAAGCAATGCGCTATCGGATCAGCAAACCAGCCTACGCCAATAGATCGAAGAAATGTCACCCAGTAACAATTTCCTATGAAAAAAGGCGAGGGACGGTAGCAAATTGCTCCCTAATACAAAATCGGACACAAAATTTTCAAAGTCTGCAATGATCAATATTCTCCGACCCCCGATATCACCCCCTGACTCGCCTATAAGAAATAAAGAAAGTCTTACCCTTCTTTACCTTCTTACCTGATGTCTGACGTCATAAATCAACATCGCTTCATACAACTAAGGAAGATGACAAACGATGCATAAGGAGCATACAGGCATGCAAGAAAAAGTTTAAAGTAGGGGGGCCTAAACCACCCACAGTGCACTGACGTCACAGTTCCATGAATTGAAACTGAGTGCCAAGTTTTACAGCATAGCACTCAACTGTACTGTGCCGCGAGTTCGCTGCTGTACTTAATTAGCCTATACATACTCTTTCTGTATGCACACAGCTATGCATACTTTACAACTCCAATCAATTAATTAATCAATGGTCGCCATATAGCAAACACTAAAACTAAAGATGTCTTTGTATTTACCTACAAATAATCATCCATTAGGGTGGAGCGCACTAGAGAAGTTGAAGTTATTTGTTAATGTCCACGCATTCACACAGGTTTAGACGTTTGCACCCTGATGGGCTATTGGAGCTGAGTTTTTACAGATGCCCTTCCTGACGCCAACCAAACAAATAATTATCTGGCACCGAGTTAGCAGCTAGCCACGTGTGTTTAACAGCCTTGCTGAAGGGCCTATAACGCATGGTTTCATAGTTGCCGGCGCGGGGACTTGAACCCTGGTCCCCTGGACTCGAAGTCCGACGCCTTAATCATTATACCACAGCGCCTCGCATATAGCAAACACCATAAAACATAACATATATCAAACACTCACGCATCAATATGCCATCGTCATTGGCAATAACTCACCCTCTCTCTCCGCACGCCCTATGTCCACCTCTACGCCCTTCCCCCTACCTTGAAATGAGATTAGCGCCACCGCTCAGCCCCTAGGGCCCCATCGTTCACGCGGCCGCTCGCTCGCAATCTACCGGCAATAATCCGTCGGACTCGATTCAATTACCTGATTACATCGATGATTAGTCAGGCGCCACACCGACACAACCGGTGGCTGACAGCATCAGGAGCAGGGGAGGGGGCTGCCCCCCTGGAGGTCACGGCGGGTTAGCGGAAGCGAAACCGCTGTACAGTTAGGCTATTGCAATGCAATAGTACATTTTCTATTTTGGGGGAAAAATATTGAATTATGGTTAGGGATTGATCAACCACACGCACACACTCGCGTTTTGTGGCCGCAATCCCCGTTTACACAGGGGTAGACCATTTGCAGCCATGGACACCAGCCCTCCACTTCATCCTATCTGTCGCATTCTCACGTCTCCATTTTCTAGCTTTCATATCCTTCTCTGTCAAGCTTTTCCACATCGTTTCCGGTCTCCCTATATGTCTCTTCCCAGCTACCTCATAATCCATACATTTCCGCATCCAATCATCCGGTTCCTTTCTCAAAACATGCCCCAGCCATTACAGTCGGTTTCTTCTTACCACCTCCCCCACTGCCTCCAACCCCATTCTAGCTTTCATATCGGCACTATGCTTTCTCTCTTTCAATGACACTCCACTCATCTGATTGATCAACCATAGATATGATAAAATAAAAATTGAATTGTAATCGTATTGATTGGCTTGCTAAATCAAAACAAAGTATAACGGGAAAGCTACGTTGCAGGAGAGGATAGGGAGAAGAATCAATCAAGCAACGGAGCCAAACTAGAGGCTAATGTTCAGCTGAATTCTTACTGAAATCAACACTCAAGCCTCTTTACAAACATTTCCAGAAAACGGTGTCAGATAACTACTTCCTTCAAGAATACACGCCTTTATAAAAAATTGCAAATTTTTTCACTCAAACTTTCAGAAACCAACGAAATGTGCCACTCAGCCCCCCCCCCTATCCCCTAAATAAATACTTGTCTCTAGAACCGCCACTGAGTTAATTTAATCCACGTGCACCGCAGCCGTCCTCCCCTGACAGGGTGACGCAACAAAAATAGGGCCTATAGTATACAGCTTGAGTGTTGGCGTCTTGTAGTGAATCCGACCCGGCTGCGTGCGAGTGAAAAACTGCTCGGTTTAAATAACGCTTCGCCGCGGTGAGAGAGCGAGCGTTTCGATGAGCGCATCCAATCTCTGAAAATTATCGCGACTGCAAGTGGTGGGTGGGGTATAATTTTAAGGACGGTGTGTGAGTATCAAATACTATTACCGTACGGTTTTGTGTAAGAGGGTCGCTTGTCGCGACTGCATGATTATGTTTATGTTTTTGTAGTTTAGGAACCGTGTGCAGCACAACGACACTGTACAGTCCGGTTCTGTGCCAGAGAGCGGCAGCCCGGGCGCTTAACAGAATAATAACTTTTAAACACTCTATCCTACACTGTTTGAACCTCGCCTCGCCAAAACACAACCTTAACATATATCTAAAACCACCTGTAATGACAGCAAACAGCATGACAGAGTAACATTTGAAGCAAGAGTTTTGTGTTTAAACGAAAAGAAAAGCACGGTGACGACATACATGCGAACATCGAATCATGTCGCCGAGCCAGCAGCAGCAGCTGCAGCAAGATTAGAGGCAGTAGCAGCAATAATCGTAATAGCAGCAAGAGCACAGCATTAGTAGCAGCAGCGGCAGAAGCAGCAGCAGCAGCAACCGCAGCCGCAGCAGCAACAGCAGCAGCAGCAGCAGTCTGCCGGGGAATGCCAGCGCAGCGAGCGTATCGACTGCACGCGCGCCGTCACACGCACCTCGCATCGACAAGGGCAGCGGCGTGCGTCTCCCTTTAAACTGAGGGGTCCACAAAAAAATTGACCGGGGGGGGGGGGGAATTCAAAAACAAAAAGTATAAATATTGCAGTGATCTGTATTTATGAACGCTGTATTATAGATACACTTATCTCCTTTTAAACTGAGGGGTTCGAACAAATTAGAAGCAGGGATTCAAAAACAAAAATTGAAATACTGAGGCGATCCGTTCAATGAACGGATTTCGCGCCACATTTTAAGTCTTGAAAGGAGAATAATACAGCAAAAGATTCATTTCTTTCATGAGGAACACCCGAAGCTACTAAATTGGCTCGAACTAATTTAAATACATAACTACTCAAACCCTAGGGACTAGAATCCATCGTAACTGCCCCTCACAATCCTCAAGCCAACTCTAACCTACATGTAGCTGAAATAATACATATAACTATTTACCGGCACTGACCAACTTCGACCTATTACTACAGACTTCAGTCTTAAAACGGTATAGCAGATCTATAGACCCAGATTCGATTAGACAGCGATTGGTACGAAAAGCATAAAAGCGCAAAGCACAGAAATAGCAGAAAGACGGTATAGAAATAGCACTGGGACGGTATAGAAGAAACAGAGAGGCATGTTGTAGAAAATAGTAAAGATAGGGTGCAGAATGACACGGACCGCCGAACACGATACAGAAATAGCAAGGATACGCCAAGCACGCCTCGCTTCCATCTCTCTCGAGTAAACCGGACGTGTGAGGCAAAGGCGACAGTCGGGAGAGTGGGAGAGGTGAACAGCAGCAACAGCAGCAGCAGCAACGGGAACAAACACACATGTGAAAGACACACACACACACGCCCGCCTATAACACGACACTGAAGCACTCGTCTGTTTGCACAGCGAGTCGGCTCGATGTCCTAACGATGGCCCTCAAGGCCAGCAATAAGCCTTCTCGAGTTGTAGGCAGCGCTTCAGTGCCACTAGAACAACCCTCAGAGGGGGGGGGGGGGGGATGG
>JAQIWG010002179.1:0-21274 GCA_034695025.1 Chamaedrilus cognettii | reverse complement strand
CCCCCCCCCCCCCCCCCCCCCCCCCCCCGAGTCGAGACTCAGGGGCGATTTGGGAAAGGGAGAGGGGCACGTATTCGTCCACAGATATCCGAAGATGAAAGTTCTCGTTCAAAATTGGTAATTTAAATGTCCTTTAAAATAAATGCTGTTTTCATCATTCTTTCGCCATTGACGAAATGTTCAACCTTTTGAATGCACTGCTTCGAACAATGCTTTTGTGCTTCGTTAGTTTGCTTTCGTGTGTATTGCTGTCGCGTGTATTGCTGTCGCGTGTAGGCCCTATTGTTTTCGTGTATATTACTTTAAGATCTTCACCTCACCCCCTCACACTCAGCGTTCAAAGAAAGTGCATAAAGTCTGCAGGGCAGCTACATGTACGATCTTTCTACAACTGGCGGAAGGGGGGTATAGCGAGCCCCGGGGAAGGAGGGGTTGTCCCAGGGAATGAGGGGCGGGTCGGAGGATGACAGGGGACGAGAGAGCACCCTGGTCGCCCGACTACTTTGCCGATAAGCCTCGGCGTCTGATGGAAAATATGTCATCGCGCTAATAACAAGCTGTCGCCAGGCCGCGCCACGCAGCGGCTCTGAGCCGCGCAACGCAGCGGCTCTGAGCCCTTCAGCGCGTTTGTGTGTCGGCACTGTCGGGTTGGAGCGAGGAGCGGGATTTAGCGCACACGACCAACCGGACGGAATGTTCTAGCAGCGAGGACCAGAAAATAAGTCAACTATTATTAGCTACATCATACTGAATGTGATTGTGCTGATGTATAATGTATGTAGACAACTTATTTAAATTGAATTGTTCACCCTCTCGGGGTTTAAATACTGCCATGACGTGGCCTATGCCAAAATTTGACGGATCAATGGTTGTCGCAGGGATTAGGCCAAACAGAATCCTTTGTTTCGTAGACCTACAGTGGCCTATTGTGTATTATATTTTTCATAGGTTTTCGTGAAACAACATGCGATTTAAAAAAAAAACCATTGCGTTTGCAAACTTATCATCATGCCTGCTTCTTGCTTTGTTAACATCACTCAGTGACGCATTTTTCATGTGGCGTTTCTGCCCACGCGCATCTCCAACAACTTAGCACTCCTATTGGTGAGAATTTTCATCGTGTAACCCGCGAATTGACGAATGTTCTGGGGCTGTTAAGGTCCTGGTTCACTGTACGTTCTACAGTCGTTGAGCCTCCGGCGTGCGGTCGTTCGGTGGCGCCAGTGTGGAGCAGATGACGTGCTGTGTCGTGCTGATAGATGTTTGGAACTCATTGTCGCCATCCACTGTAGAGGCCACCTCCTTCAATTCTTTTAGGGCATTACTAATGTCGGAATGTCTAGATTCATTTCTGACTGTAAAGGCCTGACATCTGTATGCTGCTAGCAAATAACAGTCATGTATTCTAATCTACAGTAGAGGCATTTTAACCGATTTAAATTATTCTTGCTTGCTTGATTTTGATTATCTGCAGCACATAGTAAAATAGAGCGCAGGCCACATGCATAATGTTTGAACTCAAGTGTATATCTCGAGGTTTTTAGCCTCATATTTTATATTACTGAATAATTTTATGTCGGTTGATATTGCACCCGTACAGTACAGAGCTGACCATGTCATTTTTGTAACCAAATAGTGCAACATACTATAGCCTCAAAAATGACAATATGTTCATGTGCAAAGGCCGGGCAACGTAAGCGCGTTCTGGGTGTGTCGCACTCAGCGCTGTTGTCCGGAGTTATAAACACGTTTTAGCGAACACTTACTTGCTTGTAACCTACACTGTGTGTTTGTAATAAAACTTATTTGATTTGATTTGAGATGGCGCAGTGTAGAGCGGCTGTAGTGCAACACTCTGATACTTCCGGCATTCTCTCTCTCTTCAGTGTTCGGCCTCATGGCAGGTCTTTGGTGTCCAAACCCTCCACCCAAGCCCATTCGATTCCTTCTCATGCAGGTCGTCTATCATCCCGATTCCGGCATTACCAAACAATAGGAGTTAGCGTGTAGCAAGTATTCAGGTCCAACGTGGTTTTACTAAACGCTTACCAGGGTTCGGAATTGAACTTATGCTGAAAGACTTGCCAAGGCTGGATTATGCAGCCTCGAACTGCGTAAACTCCACGCCGATCTCTGTCTCTGCTTCAAAATGATTCATTCACTAATACACCTGAATTCTTTTTTCACCCTAGTGAATGCAAGTTCAACCAGAGGACATAGTTTTAAAATCAAAGCTTCGGCTCCGCGGCTAGATACAAACAGAAATTTTTTCGCTTACCGCACTGCATGCAATGGCGTGGAATTTGCTCAAAGAAAAAATTGTTAGCTCAAAAACTGTTGTCCAGTTTAAATCTAATCTGTCAATAGAAAACTTGTCGGCCTTGCTTATTTGCTGTTAGTCGATTTTATACGCATCGGATTTGAATTTATTCAGTGTATCAAGGTTTTTATTGCAAATGTAATTGCATTTCATAGCGTTTTTAATGTATTTTATGGGAACCATGTATAGCGCCACTACAGCCTTTGGGCTCCCTTTTCAAGCGGATTGTAATTTTGTGTTTGTGCTGATGTTTTTTATTTGACCGTGCTTGAAATAAAATTTGATGCATGCGATATGTCGAACTGCGACGCTTCCAGCCTCCTCTATTTGACAAAGTCATCATCGGCGCATTGCAAGCGCTGCGTAGTCTCTGACGCTTTGCTAATAAACCTACAGATGCGATTGAGCTAGATGCGTTTTTACGACTTGACGTTCTGGTAGCCCATGTTGTAAACTGCAGGCCAGATGGAAGCTCGCAACACCGTGACTCTTGTCACAGCTTTTGCAGTGACACCAGCGATAGCCCGTAGTGCCGTTCCACTGCAGAGACGACGTCACGACATGATGATGATATCACGTGATGATGTCACGTGATCGCGTCGTTAGACGCCGCTGACGTCTGTCGCAGCTCGTACGCGTAACGTGGCACGAACCACTTCCGGTGCGCTTTACTTCCGTCCGTATCGTTTAACTCGACGTGGCGCCCAGTTAGCGCTGAGTTCGTTCCAGGACAGGCCGCGGTCAGGATTCATTCCAGTAGGCTAGAGGACAGGTCAGGATTTATTCTAGCAGGCCTATGCTGTACGCCTGCGCTTCGCGCGTCCGTACTTACTCCAATTTGGTTGCGTGTCCGCTGAAAGATTCGAATCGAGATCTCTTATCGGAAGTATTGACACTTTTCGCTGCATAGGCGGATCTGACTTTGCGTATAACACTATGAATCATTGCTGTACATTTAACGACGAATCCGCAAGCCTGTACACACGACGCCTCAGCTATTTCTAGCACAATAAGTAGGGTGCAAATTACTGTCCCTCCCCCCCCCCCTCCCCCAACCCAGATATCGTGATTTTTGTAACCATCATCATCAATTGAAAAACATGGCAACTTTCTACGCGACACACTTTGTTATTTAGAAGAAAAACGTTTGTTATTTGAAGAAACAGCGGAAGAAGAAGTAGAAGAAGCGGGAAAAGACGAAGAAAAAGAAGCAGCGGAAGGAGACGCTTACACCGCTGTACGGACGGCGGTGGAGGGCGGTGATGTTTCCCTCGAGACTCGCAACAGAACCATCTCGCGCCAATCAGTGCGCGACTCTGCTCAGTCGTGGTGTATACGGGGTTAACCTAGTTGCAGGTTTTCGCGCAGAAAATTGCAAGTGCATAAATGTGCTGTAGGATCGAAATCGCGTCCCGGGGAGGGGGGGGGTGAAAGGGGGAGTAATTCTGACTTCAAAGTCAACTAGGGGAGGGTCTGAATGAATTAAAACCCTGTCTTATACTCAACCACATCAGACGACCATATGTGAACAAATTTAATCTAAACCAATGCTAAGGCAAATCTGTGTCCAAATAATCAACTTTCTTTTCAGTAATGTCATCCAATGTATGGAATACTCTTTTGTGGCCTTTGCCTATAGGAATCCTGTATGGCATTACTGCAGACTTACGATAGCTAATGCGAAGTCTAAATATAGGCTTAGTCATTCACGTTCGCATTCTTAATCTCGTGCTTTTAGCTGCTGTCTTGTGTTACAGTATAATGCAGTTAATCGTCGAATTGAACCTAGAAGCTATATAGGTCACACTAACCTAGTTTAGATCGCCCCGCAGCCGAGCTTACAATCCAAACCAACATGTTTCCGAGGCGATTTGAGTGCGGCCGTGGTGATTAGAATATTGCCGCTGCACTACGGGGCCTACTTACGCGCACTCTCTGGCACCCCGGCCATCTTCCCTCGACCGGCGGGCGGGCCGGCCCGCGCACTGCTCGGCTGAGATAGGGCCCCCCCGGGGCGCGGGCGGTGCGGCGCTTATTGTTTGAAATATGTCCGACCATATTGTCCACCCGGCGGTCGTTAGACGCTCAGCTTCGAGCGCTGAGATATTACTGCAGTGGCGGGTCTCGAGACTTAACACAGCGCGATCAGACGTTTGACGGTGGAGAGGAGGGGGTGTTTCACGGGGCTGTTAAGGATTGAATTAATCTGAAAAGAGTGAGTCGCGGAGATTGCTCTATTTATGAGAGAATGAGTAAATAATAAATTTTATAACTTTGAAAACCAGCGACTTGGTTTAAGTTTGGTGATAAGTTTGGTAGACGTTATGGGGCGTGGCCTACTCAAATTACTCAAGTAGGTTAATTACTTTCAAATTCATTTTGTTTGGAACACGTTTATAACATTTTAAAAAGAAGGCATAATATTTTGAAGGCATTCTCCTTTTGTATTCAGTTTTGGAAATTGGATGTTAGGCACTTTGAGGCACTTTTTAGCTTCGGTTTTTATAACGCTCTTTAGGCGGACGTTATTCTCTCCCCCTATGTTGAAATAGTCTTTACCCCTCAAATGGCGGCTTCTCCCTCACACCATGCAGTGAGTCCATCGGAAAATTTCTCTCAAAGCACCGCGGAGTGTCTACTGTCTATAGAGACAGAAGATTTACTTCTGCAGCCAAGGCGCCGCGGACAGACTCTCGCATTAATGACTGCGCTCTCACGACGATAATATTGAGAGCCGTCGGTGGACGTGAAGCTTGTATTCCGCACGAATTTGTTTTAAAGTTTTATTCGTTTGATTATTGTTTAGGCCTGCGAGCAAGTAAACGCACAGTCAATTGAGATAAAAGGCAGAGAAAATAACGCGCCCATGAACGAATTACATCATTGTCATTTACACACAGAGTGAAAAAAGCCACAAAGATATTAGAACTATACTGTGGTCTATGAAGAAATTAGGCTCATATAAACAGATAATGAAATACGAACTAACTGTACTAGCCACGATGAGAATATTACTACGCTACAGTATTATGTACCAATTAAACAGTTTATATTATAAGCCCAAACTCAATTAGCTTGACACTTAATTTTAATTCTTCCAACTTTGGCTAAAAACAGGGTGTCCCAGATATGATCATCACACTGCGAAACGGATAAAAAACTCACCATAATAATAATCATTATTATTTGTGCGATTCCTACCAAAGCAAAGCATTCAGAGGCCGCGACAAAGCCGTACATAAATACACTGGTCGCATTAAATCCCATTCTACTACAAAAATTAATGCGATTGCCATTGAACGCGTCGGTTTGGAAGATATAAACCACGACTAAAGACGGCTCAACCCGAATTGCTATGAAATTTTCCGAAACCAAGACCACTTGGACTCTCAACACTTCGAAATGAACGTCCACATAAAATCACTGTAGATTGGAGCAGAGTCATGAAGTCTTCGCCACAAAATTGCAACACGCACGAGTCATAAAACCACGACGTCATGCCCGGTCACGTGTGTGACGTCATATGACGCGTGAGGTGGTGCCGCTCCCTGAACGTCTCCCCGCACACGTCGCACCTCAACTTGTCATCCTTTTTCTTCTTCACCGGGTCAAACTCCCGCTTGTGGTGCGATCTCATGTGGTAAACCAAATCCGACGTCATGCGAAAACTCGTGTTGCACTTCGCGCACCAGTTCTGCGCCAATCCGAGCGGAGGGAAACTCGACTGGATCAGGGACCTGGGGGCGGGGCTTAGGAGAGGGGGAGGTGCGAGAGGGGGTGGGGCGAGCCCCCGGCAGACCGCCCCCTGGTGCTGAATCATTTTGTCGAGCATTGGGTTGGCGCTGCGATAGATGAACGGAAGGGCGAGATGCGAAGAGGCAGCGGCGGAATCAAAGGATGCTTTTAGGTTTTTGTAATTTACGTTATTGTTGTTGTTGTTGTTGTTGGCTGCTGCCATGTAGTGAAACCCGCTGAGCGCAGCAGCAGCAGCAGCAGCGGCCGCAGCAGCGTAATAAGTCGCGTTTTCAACCCCCATCGGAAATCTCCGACCCCCCCCCATTTCCGCGGGCAGCCCGCCCTGTTGGGGCAGCCGGCCCCCCCCTCCCAGAGCCGGGTGAGCAAACATCATCGGGGGGGCGAGAGCCTCCAGGGCGTGGTGGGGGCCCCCAGGGTTGCGGCGATCGGAAAGATTAAACGCGGTGGTGGGGGTCAGTACTGATGACGTCATCATATTCGGTGATGACGTCATAATCGACGAATGGGAGGAGGCGGCGATGGCGATGGAATATTGGGAGATGGGTTTCTCTACGCGCTGAAACGCGCTTCTTGACGTTTGTTCCTCCGCGATCACGCTACCACAAACCGCGTCAAAGTTTCCCTCGTTCCTCCGCCATTTTTCATCGTCGGCTCGTTCCTCAAATTCGTGACGGTTCTTGGTTTTGACGTCATTCAGTCCGTGTTTGCTAATTAGGTCGCCGATGACGTCACGACGTTTCTGCGGCTTGCCTTGCTGCTGTACGGCCGGACACATTGCTCGGTCGGCCAGGATTCCGTTTGCAAATGAAATTTTTCCAAGAGGAGTGGGCGATTTTCGACTTGGGGGGGACGGATTTGAAAGCGCGATTCGCTTCGGTGATAAATCCTCGCAAGTATCCGATTCTCCCCCCTCGCAACTTTCCGCGTCGGACGCGCTGTCCCCCCGATCGCTGGATTTTCGCTTCGCCCCCGCGCGCCGCTGAGAGGGGAGGGACTCGGGGGCTTCGCTGCCCCCCTGGGGGGAGCTGGTTACCGATCCCCCATCTGAAGATTGAAAGAAGGATGCTGCTGGGTGGGTGACAAGAGAAGTATGGGATGAGAGCAGGCCTTGCTGCTGATGTTGCCTTGTTGGTGGCTGCGGCCTTGGCTGAAATGAAAATGGCGCTTGTTCGTGAATTTCTGCATTTGATTGCGCGTGTAGATGTGCATGGTGTTGTTGCGTTTGTTGTTGTTGTTGAGCTTGTTCTCGGTTCTTGCATCTAAAGCGGAGGTGCGCGCGAAGACTGTTCGGATATTGAAAGGCGTCCGAGCAGTGCGGACAGTGGTAACGGTCGTCTGGAAAAAAGAAAAAGAAAAGTTTGCTATAAAGAAATTACTATATCACTGTACAATGTTTCAAACGTGACCTGAAAAGTCGGTCAACTTAAAAAAGCACGAGGACTACCGAGTTGGATTTACATGACAACTCAACAGCTTATCTGTTACTCGAATTTTTGTCATGAAGATACACATACGCGAGTTAGCCATTTTTATCGGAAGAATATTTCAAACGAAATATTCATTGGCTCGGATACGCGCAGTTTGCACGTATACAAGTCGATGATTCCAAATTAGTCCGCATTGGGATAACAACCAAAGATCCGACTGTGCAGGATGGACCCTTATCATGTATGGCAATAATTGTTTCCTATATTCGCCACTACGACGAACAATGCAATATAAATTAAACTGACAGCTTCAGGACAAAAGCATCAAATCGACTCAAAAATGTAAATATAAACTACTAATTTTGTTCTAAACTATTAATAAATGATTTTAAAATTATTAGTGTAGGAAAATTTGAGACTAACGATTCAAAATCAGCCTAAATTTTATGAGCAATCAACTATTTGAAGTTGAAACATTCTACTTCAATATCAAAGGGTTGTGTTAGGCCCCACTCACCCCTGCAGTACTCCCCCCTCAGCTCAGGGACCCCCAGTCCCGTCGCCACCCCTTCGCTGTACCAAATCCTCAGCTCGCTGTACGCCTCCACGTCCCGAATCACGCGGTAGTAGACGCGTCCCGAGTCGTCCCGGACCAGGGAGAGGTTTTGCTCCGGGACGTCCCTGGCCGCCTGCACGTAGGGGATCCACTCGGCGAGCAGGGAGGGGGGGGGGGAGCGCAACAAACAAAACGATTGTTAGCATATACATGTGATGTGGTTGCTTTCTGTGAGTTTATTGCTTCATCCCACACTGAACAATGTTCACCAAAAAATTATAGAGTCTAGTATAAATCTTGCGAAACCAGATAGGGTAGGCATTGTTGTAACGTCCAGTTCTACGAATATGAAGTTGTAAATCGAAATGCGCTGTGCTACAAGGTGATACGGCCTACGTTTTGGTCAATCTATACGCTTAGCCCTGCCATTAACATAAAGCAGAGAGGGGTATTTGACGCCTGAACCTGTGTGAAAACATGGACACAAATAGATCAGACGACAAGAAGGCGCTTAGTTAGATAGAAACCACTATTTGAGCATTACAATAAAAATTGAGTCATCATTACTTTTATCTTCCGCCGTATCGGAACCCGCACAGGCACAGGCCAGCACATCTAGCCTGCAGCTGTACGCTATGATTCACGCTGAGCTGCGGCAGTGACCGCGCTGACCCCGTGCGGCCGAGTTGACCGGGAAACACTGGCTTTAGTATAAGTCGGCGAATCAACAAATGGCGGCAACACTAGACGGGCGGTCGAAGAACGATTGCGCGGCGCGAGCGCGCATAACGATTGGGCTCAGATTTCACGCGCCACCCTGTAGTAGGCAGCAGATTGTGTGTGCTGCACGCTATAGGCAACAGACTGTGCGCTGTGTAGTCGACAGGGTGCGGCGGCGTGTGCCGAGAGGCCGCAACAGATGCGGGGTCAGCTGTTTGTGGGCACAACCCGGGGCACACGCGGGCACACGGGGGGGGGGGGGGGTAGAAGGGGCATGGACAGGCGGCATGTGGTGTAGGGGGCGCAAATCGAATTTTGAATAAGTGGATGACGATTGGATCCATCCACGATGCATCCATCCACAAATGGATGGATCCATTTTGTGGATGACGAATTCACCAATATTTTTCTCCGTTTTGCGGCACTGATTACGTTGGCCTATGTAATGTATACGGAACAAAACAAAAAACCAAAAAAAGCAAAACAAACAATGGCACCCGAAAGCGCTTCTGTTATTGCGCGATGCACGTTAGTTTGAATTTATATTTTCAATGCGTCGTGCAGATTTCCTTCAAATTTGTCCTCAACCGAACGCGAAAGATTAGAAAATTTTGAAATAATTGGATGGCTATCACAAAAATTACAAACTAGCCCTGTACTGCTGCTACTGCGTAATGAGGTGCATATTTGCGCGTGTGTATGATCTGTAGCAGCTTTAAACAGCTTACCTCTAATTACGCGCCAAGCCACGCAAAAGGCTAATTTGCGCGCCTAGAAAATGCCGTTTGAATTTTAGCTACATCGCTTCACACCGTTCAAATAAAATAATTCGATAGCGGAAGAGCTCCCTTAATTAAATGTCTTCGCCGAGTTCGAGATATTGCTTAAGTCTAATTTAAGGTTTATGACGACATTCAAAATAGGCCATAGTAATTATAGCGCGAACGTTAAATGGCTGCATATAGGCCTAGAGGGGATGCATGAACCCACTTGCAGATTTATTTTCATTGCGTGGCTTCATCTACTTCCAACACGAGATCACGGGAGCAGAGAACAAAGGCTCCAGGGAGGCATACGAACAAAGCGACACGGGGGCGCGGAGGCATACGAACAAAGTGACAAGGGGGCGGATCTCAGTCGGACAATGACCCCTAATCCGCACTGATTAGACGATTAGCACGCAGGGTACGTCTGTCAAGTCCTAACAGGGCAAATAAAGAAATCTGAAAGGGGATAACTTGAGCCGGGCAATACAGTGAGTGTTGGATGACGCTGCAGTCATGGGATATCTGGCGCTGGTCGGACGGGTTTGGCTAGGCTTCATATTATTCTGTGCTGCGCCATATTCATGGCTGCCATTTTTTTTTATTGAAGGACGAAGGAATTAGGCGGAAGGGGAAATGAACATCATACGCAATCTTCACACAGCTTACAATAAAGCAAACATAGCAGCAATAAATCTTTCTAATATAATAATTTAAAAATTGACTCGAGTAACATTATTTTGTTAATGCATATCACGTTATAAAAAGTCACATTATATAGTGTGCATTATCGACCAAATTTAATTCAGATAACACGGAGTTTTAACGAAAAATGTTTGATTCATCACACAATATGCATGAGTTATTAATAACGTTCAGCGATGTGGTGAACTTTAATTAAAGCTGCTCAATACCGCAAATCTGATAAATGCGTCAAAATAATGATGACTCAGATCTTTGCAATGCGCTAGCTTTAAGAATGCTAGCCTATTTTCACGTCATGTGATTGGACAGAGCGCTGACCCAGTGACCTACCTTGACCGTGTGTATGTCGGGCAGCGTGTCACATGTTCTGTGACCAATCAGAAGCGCCGGATCAGCGAGGGTCAAGGCCGGGGATATGGGCCCGAACAGCATGCCCTCCGATAGGCCACAGGTCGTGATGACCCCCATTGGAGGTCAGCGGCTGGAATCTGATTGAACGAAACGGAAATAAATCAAAATAAATAGAAGTACATAAGTGACAATAGGCAATTACAGAATTTTTAGCTGGTATCTCATTTTTTGTTCTGCTCTGCCTATGTTCTAAAAATGAGTCATTTATTCAAATGAATTTAGATAATTTAAAGAAATACAAACTTAAAAAAGTGTAACAGGACTATCTATGTTTATCATAGGCTGCTATTCACACAACGTGTTCCTCGCAGCCATCAATGAGCGTTTTGTATAACATTCGTACATACGCATTATCCAACAAACGCGTTTCATAGTTTCAATAACATACAAAGCTATAGGCCATGAAGCCTGACTAGTAAACTGCACCGTCAAAACGACGGATTCTAGAGACATACACCTAATGGCGAAGCGAAGGCAGCGCAAGCGACCGTGCATCTTTTCACATCAATTTTACAACGCAAGCGATATGTGACAGGCGGAATACGACCAGTAGCTCTGTAACATAGCATCAACGTCTCAAAGCGCGCTAAACGCAGTGAAATAAATTGAAGATGAATACGGCAGAAAATCAATGTCGGCACATTCCTCCTGCAGCTCGAAATATGCTTCCTCTATTCAATTACCAGCTCTGTTTGCGCGCCTCTGGCGAGGTGTCTGTTTTCTGTAACGCCTAATTCCTCCTCCCCCCAGATGGTCCTGTTAACTTTCATATGGACTCGGGGCGTGAGCGATGACGGCGATCGTTCGGCGCGATCCCCCTAATTCAATAAATATCGAGCGCCACCGGTCCCCTCAGGGGGGATAACGCGTCGAGTGATATAATCTGAGGCGTTCCAGACCACCCACGTCCTCTAAGTATCAGCGGATGTCACACAACATTCCTCAATGTTAACTTTTGGTAAGAAAACACTTTATCCGAATGATAAGAATACCCCTTACGTCCATTGGCAGGGATCTCATCAGAAACAGAATGGTTTTTGCACGAATGTATGCTGGCCTAGGACCTTCTTTACAATTCTGAACGGAGGTGCAACTTGCAACTATCTTAGAGCTCGACTCTTTGAGGAAATCAAAATGACAATAGACATTTAAAAAAAGGTTAAGCAGAGAAGTGCAAACAATAAGCAAAGGGCTTTCAAACGCGACAATAATGGACTGAAGCAGAATGGTTCTCCACGGCCAACGCTCAACGGCGTCGCCAAAGGGGTGTCCCGTTGGGTCCAGACCCCCCACTTTTTTCTGGATCGGTCCTTAGGTTCGTGTAAATCCGTTCAGTTTTTATAAAGGGGGGGCGGTGGACGTATCGTCGACAGAAAACTTTTAATGAACGCTGGGAATCCTTCCTTTTGAGTGGAGAGCAGCAGTAGCCTGTTGACTTAGGCTATATACTCCTACATACGTCCTGGTGTCCACATAATGTGATAATCTTTACACACGTCAACTTTTTGAGGTTTTAACTTGCATTCGTTCATGTCGAGACTTGGCTGCTTCCATTTTCAACCATGGTACCATTATACCGAAACTGTGATTGCCAACTGGGGTACTATAATAATTTTTCCACCACGGGCTTAATGCCCTGTAGGCTAATCAGCATACAACCTTTAGAATAAAAATTCTAATAATGGATATGAACGCATAATACGGAATCGGCATAGAAGTCTATATATATATATATATATATATATATATACACACAGTAGTATATACGATATCTACTGTATATGCTGATAACAATACGTAATAAAAACTGCTAGAGTCCCGTACGAATGTACGGGCTTTATTCTAGTAGTTTATAAACTACTCGTATAACGGTGTAAATACACTGCGGCTCAAAAGTAAGGCTTTTATTCGCTGTAAGGACCCAACGAATTTCTTGAATAACTTCCGCATACCAAGTCCATGAAATTTTTACTATACTAACTTGGATCATTGCCTCATATTCTTGCAATTGTCGGTGATGTTTATACAGCGGTTTAAAGAATACACCCAGTTAAAATTGACAACCAAAAACGCCTCAACTAAGCTGCGAAACGGCTTACTTGCTATTTGCCTCAACAATTTTGTGATAACGATCTCTTCTATATTCCAATTCAATAATTGTTAGAAATTCAGGAATGTGCACTTCATGTTTCAACAAGATTTGGTTCCAACATGCACGTGAAACGATCAAAGAGCAATTTATAAAGGAAAAATGACCCAAAGCGCTAGGTGTCAAAGTGGCACGTGTCAATTAGCAAAATAGCAGCATGCTGCTTCTTACGAAAACGCACGAGAAAAAAACAACGTCGAACACCTGCAGCCATGGAATATCCAAAGCGTGAGACAAATTTGAACATTCTGTAGTTATCACAAAGATAAGCAGCAGCATGAACAATCATTGGCAATTACAAGAGGTGCAAACGGCAAGTAAGCACTTTCCAAGCTTGGTAGACGTGTTTTTTCGGTGGTCGATTTTAACTGAGTGTATCCTATAAACCGCTGGATGAAATGAAACGAAAATTTGAAGAAATATGATTCAAGTTAGTATGATAACATTTTTATGGACTTGGCCTATTGTATGCGGGAGTTGTTCAAAAAATTCGTTGGGTCTTTTACTTTTGAGCCACGGTGTACAGTCTACAGGAGGGCCATAGATCTATAGACCTTTTAGATCTGAGTAAATTTATAGAGATTGTCAAACAGGAAGAAATTTATTTTATTTCATTCGGCGAGCTTCGCGCGCGCGTGAAGTTGCGTTCTTCAGGTTAATAATATGTGCTGTAGAACTTCAATTAAATAAATCTGATTTATCTACAGGTTCTATAGACCAACAAGTTATCGAACTGAGGTGGTTTTAATTACTTTCTCTGGACATCGAGCGCAATTTAGATTAGTTTTGCTTGCGAATTAATACAACGATTCAGCGACGATGGGTGCCGGATCGCTTGCAGCTATTGCGCTGTCGACGCTGTGTGCACTTCAACTCGTACCACCGTCGTCGCAGCAAAGGTAAGGCAATCCACAAGTAGAAAATATAAGGCATGACATCGTTTTGTATTCGCGTAAATATTGTCGAGCTTGAACTGTCACCGCCCGTCGGCCAATAATGTAGGACTGTAATAGGACTTTGCTCAAATTTGCCGTAGGCCTACTGCGTGGATTAGAATATGAATAATTAATAATAATAAATAATAAATATGAATAATTAGAATATTAGAACGTACAAGCTGATCTGCATGCGGTGCATAGGTTGAAATATATCTAAGCAATTTTGTGCAGCTGTCTGACTATGGCACTTACTACTGACTATAGCACTGTTTGCGCTGTAGTTCGGACCACAAAACTAAATCTAACTTAAATCGACGTCCAGCAACCAGCAGTAAGAGAATTATTGTTGTTTGCTGTGATTTATTTTGTTTAAAACTTCGTTGTTGATTTGTTACAGTGCTACCAATACAGAGACGTACACGTACCCCACGACCAGCTATGTCTACACCTGCACTCCGTACTACTACACCTATTGTCCCTACCACTACAACTACTATTACTACGGGTGGTACTGGTACGGCTACTGGGGCTGCTACCGCCGCTGGTACTCCGGATGCTACTGTGTGTGGGCGAACTATGCATACTACTGCTATACCGCAGTGTGAGTTATCATTACTTATTTTTCTATTAGGCCTGTAATAACTATAGTACATCACAAGTTTAACATAGTATGTATATATAACATTCATTTCAGATGATTAGCTTTCATTTGATAGCGAGGTTTCATCTGATAGCAAAGCGCGGTGGTGTAGTGGTCAAGGCGTCGACCGGGAATCCAGAGGACCTGGGTTCAAGTCCCCGCTCTGGTAACTATGTAATCATGGCGTTACAAGCCCTTCAGCAAGGCCGTTAAATACACAAGTGTCGCTAGCTGCTAGCCCCGTGCCAGATAACTATTTATTTGGTTGGCACCAGAAAGGGCATCCGGTCGTAAAAACCCAGTCCCAGCAGTCTTTATCAGAGCGCAAACGTCTAAACCTGTATGAAGCATGGAAATTAGGCCTAACAGGTTAGACAACAAAATGGCGGTCAGTTCATTAGTTTAATTTCATGTGATTGCATTCTAATGGTCGAAAGATTATTGTAGGCCCTATATTTCTTCTGATATCATTATTCCTGAAGCTTATTGCATTATACTTTGCGGTGCACTTTTGCATGAGCTACAGCTCGTGTTGAAGCTATTATCATTTGAGGAGGCGTCTGATTTACTTCAACTGAGGATCGCTTGAGATTTTACAATTTCACACTTTGCAGATCTATAAAGTCAGAACGATTGAACAATTGAAAGTCAAAATTCAGTCCGACCATTCCGTTGATGACCGTTACGGTCATTGTCAAATTTGTGACATTCGTATTGTCATTATGTCATATCATCGACAAAACATTTACTGGCGATAATTCTAGGCAGGCCTCTTCAAATTTTTGAAACCAAATTTCTCTGCTTCAGTGGTCAAAGCTGCACTTACGTAGCGACTGCCACCACGGCAACGGGCACTAGATGCAAAAGTGGCTGGAAGAATTATCCAAACTGCGATGTCGGTAAGTGGACTATAATTAGAACTGCAGATTGCAACGATGTTTATTTTGTCAATGAAAATTTCTGCCAATATTTCTTCATTTATTTAAAACCGGTAAGAGAATTTAGTTGAGATGATATTTGCCGTAACGAATTTGTGCCTTGTGCCTATTCTATAAATGATTTCACACTTTTGTAGTTCATTAAGTCAGAACGAGTGATCAATTCAGAATAAAATTCAGTCACTGACTGTCAAATTTTACATATTGCACTGTCATTTTTCAAGCCATGACATTTCATGATGTTATGCTACGACGCCATGTCATACGTCATGCCATGACGTCATACGTCATGCGAGTGATTATTTTGCACATAGAGTAGCAAATCGGAGAGGATTTGCTATTATAATTAACACAAGTCTAGTAGCTTTGTCAATGGCTGTCACAGGGAATGAGCTCTCTCATCAGCTTTTCCCTTATTACTTTGTGCCTATGCCGATTGTATGTACCGCCATTAGTATACCACCACTTCTTTAAGTAATGAAGAGACAAAAAAGTATCTTACATTAAAAAAAATCAGGCAGCACTTTTTGTAGGCATCGAAAACTTAGGCGCTTTTTTTTGTATACGTGACAATCAAATGTATGAGTGTATTTATCTGGCAGCCATCTGCAGCCCGGCGTGTACTTCGGACCAGTCCTGCACGGCTCCCAATACCTGTCAGTGCCTCAGTCAGTCTGGAGGAATCTGCACGAACGGTAAGTTAAGGCTTGTGAATTTTTTGTCTCTTTGCTTTTTATTTTTAAATCCAACTCTTGAAATGAGTTTGTCTGGCTTTAGACTTAAGCGTTTGATTTCTTTATTGACTATAGAAAAGAAGCAAGAAGTTCAAAAAATGCTGCCGCTGGAGTTGTAAGGTCATGAACATTTTGATAATGCGAGTAGTAGAAAGACACCCAAATAGTGGTTATCAAAAATCTAATCAGCCAACGGTCCAATACAGAAGCGTATAAAACTGCATTTTTTAACAACAGGATTTTTGCTTCTTATAGGATACCCAAGATCTGAAGCAAATATCATCACGGACAAAATGTGCTTACAGTTTTACATTATGTTGCTAACTTTGGAACATTTTGTATGACTACGAAACACAATTTTTTAAATGCTGCTCTAGTTGCATCTGCAATATTCATCTCTTCATTACCCAAACTGCGATGATAACGAAAAGTAAAATAATTGCAGGATTTGTTACATTCTTGAATATTCAAATTGAAGCTCACTCATAAAATGCGAAAAAAGAACGACTTTTGGAGCTTGTGTACCTGAATAATATTGAGCTGTCCTATTGATCATGCTGTAGTATGGGAGAAGTTTCTCATACGAAACACGAAACACGGGTAGCTAATGTAAACAGTGGACTTGAGATAAAAGCCCAGTGTTCGACATGAGAGTTAAAGATTATGAATGTAGAAAAAAGTGGGATCATGCATTGGCACGTGGAACTGCATTCACGTCGTATTGCCAGCGTCGAGGAGTTAAATTTAAGGTCTCACGCGACTCGAACACAGGTCCATGTGCTTTATCTAAGGAATTTTTCCCACATTAGGGCGGCGCGTTGATAGGATCGTGTAAAATTATTAAATGTGTTTCAGTGCCCTGTAGTGACCAGGTGAACTGCTACCCCGGAACCTGCTCTAGCCGAAGCGGATTAACGTGTACTTGTCCTCTGGGCTTCAGCGGACCGAACTGCCTCGACCGTCAGTGTTTGGTTAAATAATAACTAAACATAATAATTTTCTGTATTGTAAAATACTCGACCTATATCAATATAAGACACATCAATGTCAGAAATTCGATATTCCATAGCTTTTAAATCTAATTTTAAAATTTCACCGATGCGCAATATCGGCGAGTTGAACTCCATTAAAATTCTGGTTGGCCTACGCGTAACGTAAATGCATAAAAAATGTTACCTATTACTAGCAAACTAATTATTGCTACTCACAGCTATACTCAACCATGTCATTAATCATTTTAATGCGATTAAAGAGATATTCGTTTAGCTTAAAATGTTGCAGCAATTTAGCTTAACTTCATCATTAGCACAACAACGAGCATTAAGGGGACAGCCTGAGCTACTTTAATGGCCGTGCAAAGAACCAGAAAATTGCGTTAATTGCTATCGGAAGTAGCAATAAGCGAGACAGCAGCCTTGTTGCTTTGTGTTACAAACGATTCTAGATGACATACGCTGCTGCTCGCAGCGGTTAGAAATATAAACTGTAACTCCTTATCTCATCTCACAATGTGTTCAAGCCTGCTGTTATGTAGGAGAAAGTGATCCTTCTATTTGACATATACTTACTTAATTTTTATTATGGAATATTGTGATCTTGATCTCAATTCATATCTTGTCAGAAGTAGTTTTAAAATGACAACATTTTAACCTTTTTGCCCACTTTTAGTTTTAGTTAGGAGTGTCTGATCATTCTATTTTCTTTGTGGCGCGACAGTGACCTACCAGCCAGACATTATCTCATGCAACGTCCAAATCTTTGGTTCGCCAGCCGGCACAGAGATGGTCGTGGGGACTGCCACAGAGTGCACCGCCATTGGTCTAAGTCCTCAGACAATCTGGGTCGGGTTAAACGCGCTCACAGGCGCTGGCCAATCAGCGTTGACGAAGATTCAGGCGACCTGGGAGGTAGACTACTCCAATCCGATCATTATGCCGGGCAGAGCGAGCGCTCCATTCATACAGAACTCTCCAGTTTCCATCGGAGTGACGTATTCCGATTACACCGTCTCTTTTCCAGGCTCCGGTAAGTTTCAGATGAATGCATTGCTTCATTTGGGTTTGAGATGTAAGCCCCATCACTTATTTAACCAGGAAAATACTGTAAGACACACACGCACTCGCCTTTTGTGGCCGCCTTCCTCGCTTCTGCAGGGGTAGAAAAATTTGCAGCCACCTCCACTTTACCATATCCAACTTTATCCCATGCAATGAAAAATTGTGCTTGACTCATATTGAACAAAATGTAATGTACTTATTTTAAACGAGTTTGCAATGATTTTACTAGTAAAATTTTAATCAAAATGGCTATAAAATGTGGTTTATTTTTGAATGCCGTGTAGCGGCCAGGATTGCACCGGTCGTGTGCCTCCAGACGACAACCTATCTGAACGTAGCGCTACAGTCCATAGTCAAATGTCCGACTCAAACAAAAACTTGGAGCGATCTCGGAGCTTCACAACTTCTGGTCCACAACGCGACGTGAGCTCAAAAACTAATTCTTGACGTTTAATACAAAAATTGACCTTTACTTTACAGTCTCCATTTTTCGTCTTCTTTCATCCATCAGTCAGCTTTTCGGGCAATCATCACTGTTCAAGCATCTCTGTCAGACGTCACTCCACTTTATCAGTAGCCAATCAGAAAATTAGATTATATAAATTTGTTATTATTTTATATTAAGCGTGTGTGTTAACATTCTAACTGATTTCTTACATAGGATGTTTGATGACACAGGGTGATTTGGAGAGAGATAAAATTATGCGGTGAGACTTGAAAGAAACGAAGCGAGATACGAGTAGATTTATGGTAAGGCACTAAGAGCTGCGGAGGGGACTCATCGTGGGAAGCGTTCAACCCATGCAGGCTCTGATAAATCAACTCAAAAGTGAAATGCTGACGATGATGATTAAAAGAACATGTAGATTATATGTATTCAGCTGTTATTTTAAATGTGCATGTAGAAACATTATATTTGTTTTAAATTGCAATGCAGAT
This sequence comes from Chamaedrilus cognettii, assembly GCA_034695025.1. NCBI lineage: Eukaryota > Metazoa > Annelida > Clitellata > Enchytraeida > Enchytraeidae > Chamaedrilus > Chamaedrilus cognettii. The sequence goes on along the minus strand of JAQIWG010002179.1, from coordinate 2,220 downwards.
CTTATGCAATATTTCACAAAATAAAACTAAACATCATTTGACAAAATTTCTAGAAAAAAGAAGAACAAATAAGCCAGTATTCGAAAAAGTTGCTGAAAAGGTTAATGAAGTTGCTGGAGTTGCTAGAATTCAATGCTGCTTATACTAATTATAATAGTAGTTGGTTAAGAGTCCATTTCTGTGTCTAATGACGTCATCGGGGATCTTAGAATGTTTTAGATATTTGTTTTGCTCTAGGATGTCGCTGACTATAACGGCCACGATCGGAGGACAGAAGTCGGGAGCCGGTGCCGGTCAAGTTGGAGGAAATTTTAATCCGCAGACATTTGTCTCCACGCCCACAAGCCGAATTATCCAGTTCCGCTTTGACTTCAAGCCGCCCTTCCAGTGTCTGATGACCTCCAACAACTGCTCAGTGTTCCCAATATTTCTCAACGATACCGTCTCTTCGGTGAGTTTCAATTGGACTTAAATCTATTTTATTGAAACTGAAATTTTCATTTGAATTTGTTATTTAGATTTCTACTTTGAAACTGAAATTTTACTGAAATTTATATTTATTCCATCAGTAACAGTGCAAAGTGTGTCAGCTTTCTTAACAAGTGACAAGTGCTGGATTCAATTTTGACAATAAATTTTGGTGAATAAAATGAATTAAGTAATAATTTTTTTGAGTCACTATTTTTTTATGCTAGTTGACAAAATTGACACTTGGTCAAATGCAGTGGAACACCAGTGTTTTGTGGAACACCATTTGAGAAAGCCTGTTCTGTGGAGAATTTAGACGTGTAAACTAGGGTAAGCTAGCTATAAATGTGAACCATTTATGAATGTGCTTCTATTTCTCTAATTCTTCTATGCCAAACCGCTAGTTTAAAGTAATTGATCATGCTATGCCTTCACAGAGCAACAAAATCCAGCCCACATTCGCCGCGTGGACGGACGACGGCTCAGGCCTGAGCTTCTTCAGCGCGCTCGTCTACTACCTCCAACCCAATGCGTACAATCTCCTTGTCAACTCAGGCGACCCAGTCTGCTCCTCCATCTACGTCGACGTCACTCTCAACAACTTCATCTGCAACGTCCCGCGAGCGGGGGTGTACTCCCTAGAACTGACCGCCACTGACCGAGCAGGAAACACTGCAAAAGCTCGCAAGATATTCAACTACAACGACCAGCCAATAATGCAGGAAACCAGCGCTCCGTTATACGTCGATGGGACCAATCCAGACTCAAACCTTCAGTTTATTACTAGCTTGCCTACACCGCAGAATGGTGCACCATATTTCTTCACCGCCAGGTGGCCGGGGAGGTTTGCGAGTACGCTTCAGCCTAATTGGCTGCTGCCAGTTCAGCGTTTGGTGACATCGCCCAACGTCATTGATGACGTGTATGGAACACTGTACGGACTGAGGTCTACTGACGCCCTCCCGAACACTACAGGATTGCTTGCCTATGAGTTTGGGTACAGCGTGGATTTGGTGGGAGGAAACGGGGCGCAGATTCCGACTGATTTGGCGTTTATACGGGTGGACGTCGGAACGAGCTATGTCTTCAATGTGTCGCAAGATCTGCTAGCGAAGGACGGTGCGACGATCACGCTGTGGCTGAACGCATATAATCTGACGGGGGATAAGTATAGCACGTCGTCTAAGGTCAGCATTCACAGGAGTCGCAACGATATCAGCATATCGGACGCCAAGTTTATCACACACTATCTCTACCAGTACAACTCAAGGTGAGATTTGGGGAGCTCTGGGATGCAAGTCTATTCTTTGTTCCCCGACTTGCTGGGGTTGCATTATAGTGAAGAAAAATGATGACAAAGAGGCTTCAAAAATGGCGCCATGCCAGACAGACTCGTCGAGGCTCGCTGCGTGTCGAGGAGGAGGCTGGAGTGGACGCTTTGCTAAGCACAGTCGCAAAGTTGCAGTCACGAAGTTGCAAAGCCGGAAAGTTACAAGTCGCAAAGTGCATCTCAAATAAAGTATCCGTAACTAAAATATCCGACTGGGTAAAATGATATTTTGGAATGGTTTTTATCTTTCTTCTTTATATCATAATGCAAACAATCATCCATGGTGCAGCATTTTGCTGTGCATTTTGCTGTGCAGTTTGCTGTGCATTTTGTTGTGCATTTTGCTGTGCATTTTGCTGTGCATTTTGCTGTGCATTTTGCTGTGCATTTTGCTGTGCATTTTGCTGTGCATTTTGCTGTGC
>JAQIWG010002178.1:0-21280 GCA_034695025.1 Chamaedrilus cognettii | reverse complement strand
GTCCGATTCACCTAAATTTTTTTCTGTTTTATTTTTAATGCAAATGGAACAGAATGGTGGGTTGGAGGATATCGTTTACCAACATTCATATTTTGGGACCACCCTAATGTATAGGGCGTTTTTTTGTAAGTAGTAAGTGGAACAGTCTGATGCAAAAAGCGTGCAAATCGGACTGATAGTAAAAAAGTTATCGCGCTTCTTGAAAAAGTGCATGAAATGGCCCCCTCAGACCCCCTTAATATTCCGAAATGAATTATTCAACCATAAACGCTTTCCTCAATGGCATGTATGTTTTCCCCCTGGTTTCATAATTGTAACGCTCAAGGTGCCCACGATGACGTGAAATAAAAAAAAATGTAAATCTGGGGGAGGCTCCCGGGGAAACCGTTCATTTTTTTCAAAATCCAAGCGAAGCTGTATAATCCGGGCTTAGTCTGCATGTTCCTTGAAAAAATGGTCAAAATTCGTTCAGTCGTGGCTGAGTTATTGTAACGCAATGGTTTGGCCCCCTCGACTTTTATAAAAACCGTTCGCCCTTCGTATATATCAATATTTTGTTAAAACATGTATAGGACGTTTTTAAGTAAGTACTGGAACAATCTGGTTCAAAAAGCGTACAAATTGGACTGATAGTAAAAAAGTTTTCGGGATTCATGCAAAAGTGCGTGCGGTGGCCCCCCGGACACCCCCACAATGTTTACACTGAAATTTTTTCGCTGGAAACATTTCGTTAACAGAAAAAATGTTTTGACCTATATTCTAGATTTATAGGTCAGGAGGCGAGTCTCCGGGAATGCGCCAAAGAACTGTAAGAAAAAATAAATAAAATAAAAATAAAATAAAATAAAGGTACCGGGCCAAAACAATATGGCGTTCGCCTATCGGCGCACGCTGTAAAAATTAATTAGTGCCAGTTATCTATTCAATTATTCAAAGTGATGCGGCTACCATTGAATGCAAGTTGAACTCTGTTACAATGTACAGTCAAACTCAAGCTCAGAACTCAGTTTCAATAAAAGTTGTTACAATAACAGTTGTGTTCGAACTAAACTCGATTCAACAATCAATACCAAAATCACAAGACTCAGAAAACGCAAATGAAAATATAAATATATAAATTGGGATATTAGATAATAGCATGAGGGGGAAGAAAATGTATAATAGACAATAGCACTGACAAAGACAATACATAATAATATACATAAAATGTACACACATCATTAAAACAACAGATAGGAAACTAAAAGCATGCATCTAAGCACCTATTAAAAATAAACACAACAAATAATTCTTATTCAATTCTTTTGATCTGCGTTATGATAGGCTGAAGGTCTAAACCTCAGAGACCAAAGTTCTAAAATCTAAGTAAAATCTAGTTCAAAAATCTATCAATCCTGTAGCTGAATGCACCAAGATTAACAGCGTGAAAATCTGCGACAAATGCTCTGCAGCAATATCTTTTACATTGTCAGTCACATTCAATGGCATTTCATCATCGATGTTCAAATCGCGTATGTATGTATGTATATTGTACTTGTAACGCAATAAAAATATGTCATGCAAACGGTGATAGAAAAAACATCATTTGCTTGCATCAATCGTAGATCATGTGTGAACATGAGACCGAGCACCAACGACCACCACAAGCTAGAAGTTCTACAAAGATTCCTAGTTCATCACTCTACACTCTATTTAATCTACAATCTCAGCAACTAGTAGCATTATTATAAAGCACAACGTTAATACAAATTAGTAAGGCCTGCATGGTATAAATAGTGCTCGCATAATTATGATAGTGGATCACATTTTTCACATGCTACAGTGTTATGCAGCAACATGTGGAAGTGGGAGTTACCGTTTTTGCGGAGCATTATCTATCCTGCGCGTGATCTGAGATTTAAATATGCATCCTAATTATAAAACGGCTAGCTTGACTAGAGGTACACATACAAATTAATTCAAGTTTCGGACAGTATTTCGCATTCAAGAGCTTTCAAGAAACATCCCTGCAAGGTACAGAATGGTGGCATTTTCTGAAACTCTGGATAAACGGTAGACTATTCTTCAGAGAGACACAACATCCAAAACACAATATTCTTTAGAGTTCACATATTTTATTTTTTCATTTAAGGATTCCTTATCCACCGTGTTTCGATGAAAATGAGAACACTTTAAACTTGTCATAACTCGGTCAACAATGGTCTGAAATTTTACACACAACAACTGTAGCCATATCTACACCAACTTGGGAATTTGTAGAGAAATTCGACAAGTTTTCACAAAATTATGGCTGTTTTAAAAACGGTACCAAAAAAACAGTTTCCAGCATTAGTTGCTGTGTATTGTGCGTACTGTCAAGTTACAAACAAGCAGACCAGAAATTTAGTCACAGCTGATGTTCATAGTGTCTTCCTTGTTCACGGACACATTACAGAAGAAATGGTTCTATCCGCGTGACCCTCAGATAAGGAGTGTAGTCTACATCTCTACCGGAGGAACGTCGTTATCATTCTATCCTGTACACGTGACGTTAATAACCCAACGACTCGTCTGCTTGAAAAGTGGCAGGTGTTTTATCACAAAATCACAGATCAGCAATCAAATGTTGGGATTCCCGTCCTCTGTCATGTGTACGCGAACAAGGAGGACACTATGAGCATCAGTTGTGACTAAATTTCTGGCCTGCTTGTTTGTAACTTGACAGACTAGGCACAAAACACGCAGCAACTAATGTTGAAAACTATTTTTTCGAAACTTTTTTTAAGCGGCCATAATTTTGTCAAAACTACTCAAAATTCTCTATAAATTTCCAAATTGGTGTAGATATGGCTACAGTTGCTGTGTATAAAATTTCAGACAAATCTCATAACTTTTGACCGAGTTACGATAACGTTTCGAGTGTTCCCACTTTCATAGGAACACAGTGTAGATCTTAAAGATATAATATTATATCAAAGATCAATATAGCTTTAGGGACATAATTTAACATCAAAGATCAATGCCTACATAATGTCATAGACCGTTGCACTAAATTTTTGATTGACATGCAGAATTTTATTCTGCGTGATCGGGTTTGAAGTTTTCTAGTTTTTTGTTTCTCTTCAAATACTAAACCATCACTCTACTGTACACTATATCCTTTCACCAAGCTCCACCAAGGTCAATTTCACGCGCTGCTCCATTCAGAATTTGTATGTATCTCTTTGTACTTCGTCTCGCAGTAATTGCTCAGAACTCCGTAGAGCCAGAATCAGCAGTTTGCTGCTGCTGCTGCTGCGGCTGACCCTGCTGGCGCAGACGAACGACCTTGACTCGACGACCTTGGTTTGACTGAAGGCCATCACCCTCACCTGCCGAGTGATCTGAAACATACCCAACTCGACTGGATGAAATAGATCACACGTGCCAGCTGCCAACCATGCTATAAATAGGTACGAAACAGCCCAATCATAATCTTTGTCTTCCGGTTTACCATCCTCAGCCTAAAACCTAGTTTTCTGAAAATCGTTTGAATCTTCTAGTTCTAGAATGGTTTGGCTATAACATAGAGCGTAATTTATAAGAAATCCGCAAGAAAATGACACAGAAAAGGCATGTAAGCTCACGCGGTACTTGCAAAATAACTTTTTAAATAAAAAGATCTTATAGCGGATGTATTTTCTCTAAAGCCCCATTATATGTCTAGCCCCGACTGACCCGGCGAGTCGCCGACAAAGTTCTGGAGCATCTTGAAGGAGTGCGAGGGAATGGCCGCCCCCACGTAGCGCACATCCTTCGGCGTTCCCTCTTCCCCCGCCTGCTCGGCCCCTCCCCCCTGCTGCACGGGGTAAGGATGCTGCTGACCAGGGGGCCTCCTCTGCTGCCTGCGCCCCACGGGGCTCGCCGACCCAGGGCTCCCCGTTCCTGTGGCAACACCGCACGCGCACCCGAAGCTGTTCGTTTGACAGCAAAAACGGGCGTTAAATTTATATTTCATTTTATCATTAGGCTACTGATAAGCGCACGCGTGAACTTCGATATCCAGAAGTGGACAACCCTGCTGCGCTGCGTGTGCCACAGATTTAACACGACACGTCACACTGAACAGCATGGCTTCATGCAAGGTGCATGATTTTAGGTACCAGTCCTGTAAGACGCGATATTTAGCGTGCGTGTGATTACGGCAAATTTTACGAATCGGTAAAACTCACAAAAATTTCACGCTCCAAAATAACGCTTCTGCGAGTTATATACACGTATAATGGAAAGTCCTCAAAAAACGTGAGAATTCGATGCAGCAAAATTTCTGAGCGGCAAAACCGACATATTGTCATGCGGCTCTAATTTAACATTTTTATAGTATTCAAGATATCATACCTGGAATCATGCCATCCGAAATCATCTTTGAATAGGCGCCTCGGGCGATAAAAAAAGATCAAGATTACACACAGAAAATTGGTTATTGAAAGCTTGTGGAAAAGTAGTACAAATTGCGCCTCGTATACACTGAATGATCAAGATTCTACTAGTGAGTAAGTCAACTGCAGGAGTAAGACGCATACCAGGAGATTCGTCGCCCCCGGTCAGCGACTGGAGCATGCGGAAGGACTTGGACGGTATGTTACGCCCCGTGTACCGGATCGACTTCTCATCGTATTCTTCCGCAGCCCCTCCAGGAGCCAGCAGCTCGTTACCTGCGCAACCAAGGGGGCTTCCAGCTCGTTACCTAGGCAACCAAAGAGGCTTTCAGCTCGTTATCTACGCAACCAAGGGGGCATACAGCTCGTTACCTAGGCAACCAAGGGGGCTTCCAGATCATTACCTTGGCAACCAAGGGGGCTTCCAGCTCGCTGCCAAGGCAACCAAACAAACGACAAACCATGGTGCAAACGAAACATTACTAATTAGGAAGCAGTAAATTAGAATATCGTGCCAGAAAGTAAACATTAAAATGCAAATAACAAACTTCAATATGAAGACAAAATATATACAAGTAACAAAAACTGTCTATAATAAATGCATGTGCGAATTAATATAGTCAATTATATAAAAAAATGAGACAACCAATGTAAGTGCATATAATTGTAAAATTATGCTGCATCATGTTGACTTTCAGAATGACAAAAAATTGCGGAAATGAATTAGCCATGTTAAGTTATACTATATTTTATTTCTACACATATTTCTACATGTTATTACCATACCGGTGACACTCCCTATCTCTCCCATAGTATCGTTTTTTTCTAAATTTTTACGTGTTAAATCAGCGCACTGCTCTAGCTGGTGTACCAATAACGCGATTTCATTGGTCCCTGACTCTCTGCAGGGTCTTCCCCAGCTGTGGACCGGGAACACACAAAATGGCGACGATGTGGATGGATCAAACACGGGTCGAGTCTAGAGGGCGCTGGTGCCCAAACAATGCATAATGTACATGTGCAGGAGAAGCCGTTGCCCATATAATGCTGAAAATAGATCGAGGCGAGAGATTAAGGCCCCGATAGGGTTTCAAAGTTAGAGTTAGGGCTAGGTTTGTGGTTAGGGATTTTAGGCAAGCAAAAGCATGGCCGGCCACGGCACGGGCACCAGCACAACTACACTCGACCCCGCTTCAATTGAAACACAAGCGGTTATATATCCACTCGAGAACCGCGAACCCTAACCGTATCCATAACCAGGACCGGCGGAAGGGCACGAGCCCCCCCGGCCGGAGGGGCAGAGTTTTGAGGGTCTTATTGACGACAATTTTGCATTTATTTTGTCATTTTCGAAGACAGCAGCTTTGAATGTAACGGTTGACCTTGCGCGCTGTCACGTGTCCATGCAACACAGAGCAGTGCGCTGTTTTAAGTAAATAAAATATCAATAAGCAAAACAGGTCGAGTGTCACTTCTGTTACTTCTATATTCTGTGTTATTACTCTGTGTAATTACTATATTTCTCACACAGAAAACTTTTTTAAAGTTGTCATTTTTAACAGCACACACTAGACAGCCAGACATCACAAACCTGCAGCGAGATCGCTGGGTGGGGGCGGGGGCGGGGTCGGTCTGTAGACCGGGCGCAGGTTGTGCCTGATTGAGGACGTGTCGACCTCTGACCCGCCCCTTGGCCCCTCCTCCTGGGCCACCATCTCGTTCTTGAGGGGCACGTGACGCAGGCTGCTGAAGCGCCCCTCCTCGGGGTCAGCGTCGGGGTCAGAGCGGGGCAGGGAACCCTGCCGGGCTTCGCGCACTGCGGCCAGAATACATCAGGTGCACTATCACGCAGATAGAAGAATTATGCCTTCAGCGTAATGGCGCAGCTCCTGCTGTGTTCTGCTTCAATAAATGCAGAAAGCAGCATCAACAGCCTTTTTATTTTCGTGTTTGTTGCTTCGTAACAAATGTCATTACAGTGCCGGGTAGCCAATTTCATAACGTGACCTTCACAGGTTGAAATAGGACAATAAAATAGCGCAGAAAAAATTGAAATATTGATGAAAAGGCACAGCCTTTGTCAAAGCGCTAGTATTAGCGGCGCCGACTTGTCAATTGCTTTAAATTGCTACAAGGAACCTGGGGTTTAATGACGTCATATTGCATCTAACTAACTACATGGTAGCACAGAGCAAACTGACTCAGAGGTAATTCAACAATAAATCCAATCATTCATATAAAAATAAAGACTATACGGCCCACATTTTGAGGAAAAAATCTGTGAATCTGTTCATCATAGGCAACATAGCGTAGTGTAGGCCTACTACCTGACACTTGCAAGTAGCACGCATCTACAATATCATTGAAGACATTCATTTCTTTAAAATTATTATTAATTTTTGCTTGGTAGCCTACAAAATAAAGCGACAAGCACGGGGCGTAAGGGAGTGTGCAAAACTTGACACGATGTCGCTAAGTAAATATATTTTCTATGTGGCTTCCATTGTGGACAGGACTCGACTCGAGGAAGCAGGTATCAGTGAGATAGACAGCCAAGAATGCAGACATTGATAGAAACAGGGTCTCACACCTGGTCCTGGTCCCTCGCCCCCTGTCAGCGTTTGGAGCATGCGGAAGGACTTGGACGGTATGCTGCGCCCCGTGTAGCGGATGGACTTCTGATCGTACTCGCCTGCCTCATCTACACGACCAATGTATTACTTTTAAAATGGATCTTTATTAACCTTAGAGAATTTATTATTCCTAAAGATAAGACGGAAATACTTCAATTCGCAAGAGATGCAAACACAAAAACTCTAGACTTCTTAACTTACAAAGATGGCATAAGAAGGCAGGCATAAAGCAAACGTCGTAGGGCTGAAATAGGAGTTGATTTTTGCCTACATGATGATTTAATCATGTTTCAATCCAAAAAATCAATTAGCAATAAAGCTTAATTTTAATCCTTTTTTCAGCTAAATATTAACAATTAAAAGCTGCAAAGATGTTTAGTCTTCATTTGCTTAACAATAAGCAAGACAGTCAATTGCTTAAATGCAGCAAAAATCATCAAAAGTCAATCTCATAAAACCGTACAAACTGCAATATAAAACATTTTCAGTCAACAAACAAGTAAAATTGAATTTTTAAACTTATAAAAAATGCATGCAGCAAAAGCAAGCAAAAGAAAGCTAGGCCTAATCATCAGCGAGTATATAGCGGTGAGAGATGGGTGCAGCGGCGCTCACCCCCCGCCACATTGGGGCGCAGAGAGGAGGTGTCGACTTCTGACCCCCCCACGCTCTGCTGGAGCAGCTGGAAGGAGCGCGAGGGCACGTGAGCGGGCTTGCTCAGGCCCGCCAGGCCCCGCAGGTCCTCCTCCTGCTGCGGGTACTGCTGCTGCTGCTGATGCTGCTGCTGATGCTGCTGCTGCTGCTGATGCTGCTGCTGATGCTGCTGATGTTGCTGGTGACCCCCTCCCCCCCCTCGCAGTGGCGAGTCACGGGCTGCAGTGAGAGAAAAAAACCAATAATAAATTTAAATTATTACATAGATGGATGTGTGACCACTTTGTTTATAAAACGGTATTGCTTAAGTAGCAGTAGGGGCCTACTGCTCACGATGTTTGCTTGTCGCTATCGTCACTCATTCTAAGGCGCCCTGAACCGATGTTGTCTGAATGGATGATAACAGTGTTGTTATTTTTGTCTTTCACACTTATAGCTTTTTACACATTGATAACCTTTGAGGTGAAATAGACTCTTATATGAGGTATACTATTTGATAATATATTAATAAAAAAATTTTAATCAACTATAATCTCTAACCATCCTAAAAAACCAATAAATGTCATCAAAAAATAACGTTGCGAAAAATTTGCGCCGCAAGCGCGTCATGGCAAAATTTCCAGAAAATTGGTAAGTAGTTAATTCACATAACTAATTTCTGAAAAATCAAAAACCAAATTCTCGAACTGAGTACCTTCTGCGTAAAGGATGGCGGCTTTGGGTCGAGGCTGGTCGATGCCATGAATCATCTTGTAGACCGGAGACTGCGTGATGTCTCCCTTCTCCTTCTTTGGTAAACTGTAAACAAGGCAATGCCAAGAGTTTTAAGTTTTACACATAAAGCTGTAGCCAAAAGCAAGCTAGCTGGAAACGAAAGCTAGAAAGACAAAGGCTGGAAGATAAAACCAGGAAACCGACTGTTGCTCAACCATTAGTTACTATGCATATCAGACCCCAGAAACCGAAAAACAAAGAAGTGGCTTGCAGCTCAGAGCTCCTCAGGCGAGTCATAAAAGGCAACTAAAGAGGGGGGATAGGTCTGTGTGTGGCCCTCCGCACAGCACCCGACTGTAGTCTTCGTTACTACACACGATCCGTACGGCTAGTTGCTCAACCTCAATTTGAAAATGTACTAATTTGCACATTACTCAATGTGCGGTTTACGCTAAGCTGCAGATTGAAATTTGTGGGTTACTCTATGATTTTTCTTGGTTAAGAGAGAAGTAGCAAATGTGCACAAATATTACTGAACTCCGGTCTCTTTTAGTGTTCCAGAAAGCCCTGGTGTTCATACGTGTCAAAAGTGGTGAATGTCCAATTGTAAAAATTTGAATTCTAAAACGTGTTTTGATATTTTCGTTGTTAATTCGCACTTAATTCACACAAATGTGCAAATTTAAAAATTACTTTGCAGATTGCAAATTCGCACATTAAATTGAGGTCGAGCAACAGAAAATTTAGTTAATTTGGACTGCGGCACTAAATCGCACTTAAATCGCACACAAATCAAGAACGAGCAACTAGCGGTTAAACTCTCAAAACCACCACCAAAATCAAATTATGCATATCAAGAATAAAACAAGAACAAGCGCGCACCCAATGACTCCTGCCACCTCGCTGCCCGTCTGACCCTTGAGCGCCTCGACGACATTATCCCCCGAGTAGAGCCCAAGGGGAGAGTTGAACTGAAGGTTCGCCACCACGGCCGTGTCGCTTGGGGGGGGAGGGGGGGTCGCGGACGTCGAGCGGTGCAGCAGGGTCCCTCTGGGGGGGCCGCGTGGGGCGTCCTCGAACTGGGGCAGGTTGAGCATCTGTTGGTAGCGCGGCATCGTGCTCACCGGCGCCCTGATTGGTGGGTTATGAGAAAGTAGATCAGGTCATCGATATGCCAGAAGTTGGAAATTACTATTGATGTACAAGTCTTGGACTGAACAAAATTTAATTTGACACCACAATGATATATATTATCATAATAAAATAAATCCTGTGATAATAAAGAACTTTCGTTTCACATCGATGTTGTGCGGCTAATGCCACAATGATGTAATTATATTTTTAATAACATAAATTCTGTGATAATAACAAACTACCGATTACACTCCAGCAAGTTGAGGCAGCCCAGAACTTCCCGGAGAAGTCGTCAAAGGCGACTAAAGAAGAGGGAGCGGCTCTGCGATAGCCCTCTTACACAGAACCGGACTGTAATAGTCTTCATTACAACATACGATCCTTAATTTTTTTTAAGAAGACTAGTTCCTTAAAACGGTTAAAATGAATGATATATAACAAACAAAATATTTTCATTTGTAGAGAAGCTCCGTAAAAATATTTGGATGCAGTTATGCTGTATTTGTTTTAAAATAAATCGTCATAAAATAACCAATCGTGTCAGCGGCCATCCCACATGGGACGGCTAAGTGATCAACAGCGCGATTAAGAAGCATTAAATACATTAAAGCAGCTGAGTTGTTGGACTCACTTGTTGCGCACTCGCTCGCGATGTTCTTTGATGTCATTCACGTCCGCCACGTATGAGAAGGGTTTTTTGTCCGCCGGCCCCCTGGCGGCCATGTTGAGAACAGCATCGGGCATTTGCTGCTGCTGCTGCTGCTGCTGCTGCCACGACTGCTGCCGTCCTGCTCAGGGCAAAACAGACTTTCCTTACAAAAAATATTAAGGAGGAAAATAACTCTTGCATGCTGCAATTTCAATCTAAAATACACGCCTGTAGCGTCGTAAGTAATTTTTTATTGGTAGATTATATACATAAAGCGTGCTAAACGCCTTCGTTGTTCGTAAAAATGATGCCAATGATTTTTATTTCATTCTCATGATCATCAGAAATCATCTGAGAAGATCATCTTGAAATTTTACGGCTGTGACTAACTTGGTGCTCTAACAACTCCTTAACTTATCTCTAATGAATAAGCCCTAACTTTTACTCTTTGTCTTGATTTGTTTTTGTTTTTGCAGTGTTTTATTCTTCTTATTATTCTCATGCTGTTCAGACACAGATTCTGTGTCTGAATATTTTGTGCCGATTTCTATTACAATTCTACACCTCAAAATGACTCAATGAGCAGTATGATGCTTGATGCATAAGAATGTTTAAGACATACCAAAATCTGCTTGCTTACTAAGCCTTGAAAAGACATACCATACTGGGGCGAGGTCTGACGCTGCTGCATGCCCCCCTGTCTGTCGTATTCACTGTGCCCCCCATTTGTAAAGGATGGTGACTCCCCCCCTACGCCCCCCCTCGTGGGGGTCTGAGGCCCACTATGCTGGGGTTGGCCAAATGGATAGCCGCTTGATGCGGGGGGAGAGCAGAGTGGTGGGGGTTCAGACCGCCCCAGGGCCGACTGGACAACAACAAAGCGAAAAATGGCTAGGTTAAGCAAAGTCTATAGCCTTTCCGTCAGTGTTTTTCATATTGTTTACAGCGTTGCGCGTTTATGCAACATTACAAATTGAAAATAAATTAAGCCATAGGCTAATAAAGATGCTGTCAAATATCTGTTGTCAAGAACATAAAACGTTATAGCATTGCTCTATATGTTTGTCAGTCATAGACCACACAATGCCATGTAAAAGAATGACATCACATTCTAACAAGGTCCTTCATGCGAAGCGCAACTGCTAAATTGATCTGCATAAAAACAATCTGCAAATTGCATCAATCGCTATTTTTAAAATTGATTGAATTAAAGGTGTCGATAACAAAAAGTAACTGACCTGGGGAGTGCCGGGGGTCGGGGGAATTCGAGCAACGATATCTGCTGCAGCGCCTCTGTTACACAAGCAAAATTTCGAACGTGATACTAGACAAATTAGCATTATGACACTCTAACGCGCACATTGTCAGTGTCATCAATCATAGTGCAGGTGTCACCACTAAGCCTGTATTGCTGAGAGAGAAGAAACAAAACATAATGCTAGATTCCCTTACTTCTGCGTTACTTTCATATGCTAGCACTAATGAAAATATCAGCAGTATTTTTCCTGTGGTATATTTTTATATAATTTTGGGGTATATTTTCAGATGTGCTTTCTTGCTATGAATATATAAACTGAGCGTCGTCGTATATAAACATATGACACAGCACTGTAATCAGACCTAGCGAGACAGAGCTGCAGCATGTCGCCACTGTTCTTGATGGCCTGCATAGACTGCGCATGCGTGAGCGCGCGTGTCTCTGCGCCGCCTATCCGTGTGATGACGTCACCGGGGCTCAAACCCGTCGCCGCTATGCTGCCGGGCGTCACCTGCATCACGACCAATTGGAACGCATCAAAGGTTTGATCACTAAAGGGGTAATATAATCTCAACTCACATTCCGTATAATTATTACTTACCTCAACTCAGATTCTGCATAGGCTGCATAGCAGGTGCTCGGCCCCCTCACTTTTCGTGCTACAAGGGTTGAGCAAAGAATTTGCACTACTATATCAACCTAGAACGGCTACGCCAGTATTAGTACTGCTGCTGGCGCACATGACACCAAAAAGGGGATCGCCATGAGGCAGCAAAACGGCTGCATACAATATTAGGTTGGCTGTCTATAATCAAGCTGATTACAGCTCGTTTTTGCAACCAATGGCAGCAGGGGCGCAACCAGGGGGGGGCTTGAGCTGGGGCTCGAGCCCCCCCAGCCCGTAGATGAGATTCCTTCTAGGCTAATAGTTATCCCAATTCTGTGAGGTTCAGCCCCCCCCCTCCCCCCGCTTACCTTCTGCACAGCGAGTGGCTGTTCAAAGTCGCACCCCCCGAGCAGACGGAAGCCCCAGGGAACATTCTCGTCAGGGCGCTGCAGCCAGATCGTCTCCTCAGGCATCCTTCAACTGCACGCGAGAGGGGAGGGGTCTCCCAACTATCACTGCGAGGTGAGGAGGCTGACTGGCTTGGAGCTGCACTTGGAGGGTGCTTGTTTCTCTTGCGTTCTACCTGCTAGCACAGGTTCGTTTAGCAGGGCGTATTTAAGGGCGTAGGGGCGTATTTAAACCAATTTAAGTATTAAAACGTAAAATGGCTATCCCTAGTTATGAACGTAGATCTACGCCTAATGTGCAAAATGTGTAGGCCTATATTTTTAAGAAAATCTAATGCGTGTAAATAACATTCGATCGAAAAATAATTTTTGGTTTGTGAAGCGTAGGCCTAGGCGACATAGGCTGTTATGCGGCTACGTCAATGTCAAAATGAGTGGACTACGTGTAGCTTCCTTATAAATAATAAAACGCTGAAAAGGATGACTTTTTGGTATAAAATGTGTAACCATCAAACTTTCTGTGACATTTTGTTACAAAATTATTAGTCGTCAAAAAATCTTAGATTAGTACAACCTTAGATTTGGAAGCCCCATCGTTGAGTTAATGCAGCCTTGGATTTATTACCAGTGAAGTGTGCCTACGAAAGTTCAATATAGGCAGGCCCATTGCTTGAGCTTTGCGGCGCAGCGAGTGGTACAAGCCAATCATCGGAACAGAAACGTGCAGTGGATGCAGTTAAATATCCCAGACCCGTAACAAGACTGACGGGGGGTGGGGGGGGGGTGGAGTACATCGTCAACCCTGCCCGATCGCTCTGCCCCCTCGATCGCCTACCCCACAGAAATTTGACATTTGCTTCTACTGCTCCATGAAGGATTTGCTCCTTATAAATATTACCCTAGACGTGACATCAAACGCTAAACGCAAATTTCAGATAGGCCCAAGGGTTTCCACTCCTTGTAAATCATGAAAATTATTAGGCTTCAAGGGGGCGCTAGATTTTACGCGGGTTCGACGAAGTCGATCGAAACATTTTGGAGGGGACCAACGTTTAAAAATCATCCTTCGCGGTCAAAAACATAGGGGGCCAGAATGAAAACTAGGGAAGCACCCTAGCATCCGCGGCCCCTGGCCTGTCGGGCTCCTAGAAACGAAAACGACATGTCAGAGCCTTCCATCGGTTCGTTCGGCATAGGCTGCACGTTACAATACGTTTATAATACAGGTCTATGGTCTAAAATATATCAGTTATAAATATATAAGTAATATATAAGTTACTGCAAAGCCTAGATCTACCAAAATTCACATTATTTTCTAAAAGCACTGTTCTTGTCGGAAATTTCTGCACGAAGCACACCAATTACATGTATAAACGGCTAGATTGTGATTGATTTCAATGTCGTAACCTTGCACAGTATATGTACAGGCGCAAATTAGTCCATGAGCGAATCAACAATTACTGCACGCATATTATAGACCTGTATTCCTGATATACGACTTGCCCGGCAGACTCGCAGAACTCTTCAAATTATACAGACGCCTACTAGGCTAACTAAACCTGAATGCGCCGAATTAACGCTGAGCGCTGGCGCTGTTACTGTAGGCTGAACGATGCCTAGCGCTAGGCCCACAGACTATACAGTATGCCTAACGGCAATACAAGTTGAATGTGCGCTATGCGTACAATGTAAGCAGAGGTCTGCTGCGTGCGAGCTGCGGGAAACAATAACAAGAAGTTGAGCGCCTTCGCTATGCAGCAGAAGCAGCAGCAGCAGCAGCAGCAGCAGCAGCAGCAGCAGCAGCTGTAGCAGCAGCTGTAGCACCAGCAGCAGCAACCCAGAGTCAGGCAGAGAACTCTGCTGTTCAGAACAGAACAGAACTGTTTCTGAAGTTTAAACAGCGGCGCGTGGGCCTCTTGGTCTATCAAAAGCCAGCTATACACTGCGGCGACTGAAAGTGAACATTGTCAAAGTGTCAGTGATGCCTTGTGTGCGTTGAAAAATTGATCGAAGGCAAAGATATCGCAAACGATCAGTAAACATTTTCTTTTCTACCGCACGTTTCATGCAGCATTCAAATCAGACAGTCTAGGTCTACACGTGTACCCCTGTGCCACACCGGCCAATGGAAAACTCTGGCCTTCGGTTAGATGTTGCAATAGGCTATACAAATTATTTCTCTCGCTTACTCCACCTAGGCCTAGCCTACTAGCTCCTAGTCTCGGATCAGCCAAGCTATTGACGAGCCTATTAAACCCACGGGGCCGGTATTGTGGCTGAGTTACGCCTGCGTGCAGGCTCTGCAGCTCAGCTGTTGAACGTTGGAAGCCGCATCATTCGCTTCTGTCAGCATGGCTGATGCCGACTCGAGAACAATAGTAAATCTCTTGCGCGTCCATCTTTCTTTTAGGCTCAGCCTAATAAAAAAATCAATAGTCAGCCTCCCCTCGGCTTGTTTTGAGAGGCCACGCAGGGATTTATCCAACACCCCCCCCCCCACAGCCCCCCCCAAAAACATCCCTAATTTTCGAGCTATGCACCCTCCCAAAAATTTGTGTTGGAACACCCCCCCTAAACAGCGGGGGTGTAAAAAATGTCCTTACTAAAAATATCCGAAAAAAATATTCTGTCAGCATCTCTGGTCTTTTTGGTGACACCCCCCCCCCCCACCCCTGAAATTTCTAACGGGGTGTTGGAAGTCCTGGATAAATCCCTGGGCACGTTACGTGTTAGCCCGCAGTGTACTCCATGCACGCCCTGCGCGGCTCCACAGTCCACAGTACCTTCAGGCTGTGAGCTGAGCCGGTGGCAAAGTTGCAGAAAGCTCTCCTGGTTGATTACATGTACATGCTCGCGCATCACCGCCGGAGAATGCCGTTAGGCCAATACTACAAGTTCCATGAGCTCCCACTAGGATCGTGGTCTGTAAACTTCGTATTTTTATCGTTCGACGCGTAGCCTGCACTATTGTATGGCCGTAAAATACGTCCAGTACATTAAACTCATAGGCATAGGCCGACCAAATCTACTAATAGGCGTACAGGCCTATTTGAGATAGGCCATAGCCCGTGAAAACTTGTGATTTGTGAGAAGACTGCATTGTGTAGATTTATGAAAATCTGACGATAGGTAATATTAGGCTACTAGCCTAAGTAGGCTATAAATAGGTCCGGGCTACGTGAAAAATTAAGACGATGAAGACCTATCGGTCAATTTCAGCAGGCGCTACAACGCGTTCGATCGAATAAGAATTTAACAATTAAGCGACATCAAAAATTAGGTCTAAAACTTGGATGCCGGCACGATTTGGTTGTGCGGCGGGGGGGGGGGGAATTTCAAGTCTTTCATTGAAATTTTTGGCTACAGTATTCTTAGAAGGGGAGGCCAAACAAATATCGCAAATACCTCAAAAATCTGTTCGGGTTCTTAATATCCTTCCCCTATGAATGCCTATTAGGCTAAAGCCTGGGTATAATTGATCGGATCAGATTGATGGTCCATCTGTAGACTAGGAAACTAGACCGCTAGGCCCATCTTTCGAAACATTTTGATGGCCACTTCGCCTGAAGTGGCGTCGACGTCAGTAGCTCCTGACATCTGGCGAAACAAATAAGACTGTAAACACGTTTGTTCGCTCTCGCAGCACTAAAAGTTATAGTATTCAACTTTCATCGTTCTATGCGCAGTGACTTGCACTTCAGCAACGGATGTCTGTATAAGACTGACTGCCGTTTGCTCGACCTCGATTTGAAGTGCGATTTCATTTTGTAGTCCGAATTGACCAATCAAATTATTCGATACAATTCTCTCATAGATTTTCATTGGTTAAATCGGACTTCAAATCGCGGTCGAGCAACCGGCAGTAAGACTCCCAACTGCGTAGTCATAGCATAAATAGAAATCGACAAACTAAACTAACTGTTCTATTCGTTTGCATGTTCAAAACTCGCGAGTTGGATATACCTCGCATTGCAACCAACCATCATAATTTTGATTTTTAGTAGGCTATACCAATGCTACCAGAGATCTATCCAAGAACTAGAATGGGCTATAGGCCTCGAGTAGATTCAGGTGGTGGGTCTGTATTTTAAGAACCGAGTGTAGTTCAAAGACTTTTACCGTACGGTCCGGTTCTGTGTAAGAGGGCCGCCACAGAACCGCTCCCCCTTCTTTAGTCGCATTTTACGAGATAGTTAGGTCCAAATATGAGTTGGATGCGGAGGCGCCGGACAAAAGCACCAAATTATCCCCATGCGTTACAAATGCCCTGAATTTCAAAAAATTTTTAGGTTCCACCTTTTTTGAAAACAACATGGCGGCCATTTTGATCTTTCAAGATGGCCGTCACGCTAAATCAATTTATCCAATAGCTCGAGGTATAATTCACCTAGATTCACAATTTAAGTATCCAGACCTACATTTTTGGGGTTGAGGAATGCAAAAATGTAGCTTATGGCAACGTACAAAGCGGCTATTTTCTTTTTCAAGATGGCCGCCAAGTCGAAACTCATTTATTTAATATCTCAGGCTATGTTTTACCTAGATTCACAATTTGGGTGTCTAGCCCTACATTTTAGGGGTTGGGGAATACAAAAATGTAGCTTATGGTAACGTACAGTGTGGCCATTTTTCTTTTCAAGATGGCCGCCATGTCAAAATTAATTTATTCAATATTTCAAGCTATGTTTCACCTAGATTCACACCTTAAGTGTCTAGACCTACATTTTTGGGGTTGAGGAATGCAAAAATTTAGCTTATGTACCTTTTAGCTTATGTTCGGGCGGTCAGGACGTACAGGGCGGTCATTTTCTTTTTCAAGATGGCCGCCATGCTGAAGCTCATTTTTTCAATATCTCGGGTTAGGTTTCACCTAGATTCACAACTTAAGTATCGTGACATACTTGTCTACATCAGTGAAGGAATGCAAAAATATCGCTTATGGTAACGTACAGGGCGACTATTTTAGAATTCAAGATGGCCGCCCTGCCAAATTAAATCAATGCAAATCTTGACTGCCATCTTGCTCAAAATATAGTAGTACTCTACTCTCTCTGTCTAGTGCCTGACACTGGTGTTAAACTAGTTCGTGGTCTTTGAATGCATCTGGCACCATTTAAACCATTTAGATGGTGGCCATTTTAAATTTCAAGATGGCCGTGAAGTTATTTTAGGTTCATTGCATACTATGAAAGTTGTTATTTGATATCACAATTATTAGTCAACACAAATGTCCAGCAGAGTAGCAGACATTTCATTATTGAAGAAGCAGATACTAGGCTGCTGGCTGGTTCACATCCAAGATGCCCGTACGCCAACTGTCGACACAGACGAGGTCGTGATCCTCATTGGCAAGTTTCATCGCCTGACCAGTCTGTGCCAAAATGCGAGTGTTTGAGTACAGGTAAAAGCTTCAGATACCACCACATCAACGCCATATACAGAAGACTTGGGAACACGGGATGTGACTCTACTTCCACATTCTTTGGAAGAGGAAAAAAGTCTGCATGGGAGGCATGGAACTGCTATCCCGAAGTGACACGAGCACTTACAAATTTGGAGCTACATCCCTTCACAGAAGTGCAGCTTGGTGCATTGAATGTAGGCTATCATTCATTTTCTCAATGCTACCGATTCCTTTAATTTATTTAAATTTTTGCACGCTATTCTTGAACAGTGCTTCGCTAAGTTAATAAGTTAATTTTTTCATTTTCTCATGACTTAAGTAATATTGTAGTACTAGGATTTCATAGAGTTTAGGGACACTTAGTCCCTTCTTTGGCGTTGCGGTGTCATATCACAATTTGTTTGTTTGTCGTTGGACATATGTTGCTGCATTTTGAAGTGATGCAAATAAGGAAAACATGAATAACAATAAAATAAAATTCAAATTGTTGGACGCTTGACTGTAATCGTCCATTATAAAACCAGTAACCAGGAACATGTCGATGAAACCAGAAGGAAGCGATTTTTTCGAAAAGCAAGAACAATGTAGACACATCCTCCAAATTTAAGATGCACTGCTTCAGCACTCAAAGAGGGTAAGACTATCAGGTGCACCAGTGAGCTGAGTAAACAACATGCACCTGCTCCACAAGGCTGTAGATGGACCCTTGATGAGGGCAGTCAGTCATGGATTCCAGTGTAGAGCGTGCTGCCTCTGACATCCAGAGCATGCAGTGAACTTGTGAAATGTAGCTGCGAGAGTCAGAATGGATGCGTATTGGAAGTGTACGGAACTTCGCGGTTGTCACAGTCAGAAATAGTACAATCCTAAGTATGACAGTTCTTGCTATATGTCGATTAGCGAACAATGGCAGTTTAACATCGCGTTTGCATGCCGCGGTCCATTTATGATCGTTGTCAAGACACTAGTTGCAGAAGTTAGTAGAAACTGTAGGTCATTCCCCTTTAAAAGAATTAGAGGATGTAAAGCTTACTAGTATTTTACACTCTCCAAATATTCTATTGCACATATATGAGGCAATGTTCTGTATGTAGGAAAACATTGTTGATCATATCAAAACATCTAGACACTAATATTCGATTTTAAGTCAATTGCAGGTCGAGATATTTAATTAAATGGTTTTGACATGGCGGCCATGTTGAATAATTACAGGCCTGCCCTGTACTTAATCTTGAACGAGATTTTGCATTCCCAGCCCCAAAATATAGACACTTAAATTTTGAATCTAGGCCGAGCTAGCTAGAGCTAGCTAGAGCTAGTTAGGCCGAGAATCATAGCCCGAGATTTTGAATAAATTACTTTCGATAAGGCGGCCATCTT
The DNA here is from genome assembly GCA_034695025.1 of Chamaedrilus cognettii. Taxonomy (NCBI): domain Eukaryota; kingdom Metazoa; phylum Annelida; class Clitellata; order Enchytraeida; family Enchytraeidae; genus Chamaedrilus; species Chamaedrilus cognettii. Next base: position 2,043 of record JAQIWG010002178.1, on the reverse strand, counting down.
AAAAACGAAAATGACCGCTTCCATAGGCTACATTTTTGCATTCCTCAACCCCCATAATGTCGGTTTAGACACCGAAATTGTGAATCTAGGAGAAATATAGTCCAATATATTGACTAGAAAAGCTTCGACATGGCGGCCATCTTGAAAAAGAAAATGGCCGCCATGTATGTTACCATAAGCTAAATTTTTGTATTTCTCAACCCCAAAAATGTAGTTCTGGACACTTATTTTGTAAAGGTAGGTGAATTAGAGCTCGATATATAGGATAAATTGATTTTTTGCGCGGCGGCCATCTTGAAAAATAAAAATAGCCGCCAGCCATGCTGTTTTCAAAAAAGGTGGAACCTATCAAAAACTTGAAATTCAAGGCATTTGTAACACATAGGGAAAATTTGATGCTTTTGTCCGGTGCGTCCACATCCAGCTCATATTTGGACCTAAGCTACCTAACTAACACACCCGGGGAGCTCTGGGCTGCAAGTCTATTCTTTGTTCCCTGACTTGCTGGGGTAAAGTAGATACAACCCAAGCAGTCCAGGGTTTAGTAGCCTGCGATTCTAAACAGACCTCAGTTTAGCGGAACGTTGAACAATGGCTGATATTTCACGGAACATTTGAAATTGGCGGACCTATACCATTAGGCCTACCGCTTCGCCTCTAATCGCATTGTAACGTAAACAAAGCCAACAAACAATCTGTTCTCTGACTGATGAGTCTTCGCCCAATGCTGTGCTGTAGTGACCAACGCTCCGACCAACGCCTAAAACTTACCAACTAGCCTATTTGCTGATGATTTTTGCTAGCGCGTTGTCACGTGATTGCATTAACTTTATGCCTGTTTCCAACTAGGAAACGACAATGTCAAACTCACGATCCCGTGTGGAAATATCCCGACGTGGAAATTATTTCTGCATGTATATTTGTTAATGCTGAAACGAGAATTATTTTGATATGCGCATATATTGCTTCTAACTTAACGATGAAGTCTTATGACGAAAGTATATTGTGCATGAGAAGACTGTGTGAACCAGATGATACGTTCATTTTAGTAGGTGATTTTAATCTTCCACTAATCGATTGGGTTTTACGTATTGCGCCTTCTGATACTAAGAGCAATGAATTTTTTAATTTATGCCTTGATAATGGTTTGATTCAATTAGTTTCAGAACCCACACGATTAAATAATATTCTAGATCTGGTCCTTTGTAACGATAACATGTTGATTGGTGACATGGTAGTTAATGTGCCTTTCGGCTTACGCGACCACAACAGTATTTCATTTTCAGTTCTGATGGAAAATGTCACCAAATCAGTAAATAACACCAACCCCAGTCTGCAATTGAATTGGCCTAAGGCGGACTGGGAGTCTTATCGATATTACTGTCAATCAATAGATTGGTTCGAAAATATAAACGCAACACAGACAGTAGATGAGCTTTGGAGTACTTTTACGGCTATACTCAAGACGGGGATAGATAAATTTATACCGACCTTCACAAAAAACAGGAAAAAACATAGCGTCAAGATCCAAAGTAAGCTAGTCAATAAGTATAAAATAAAAAACTGAAGCAGTGGAGAAAGCTGAAAAAAGTTAAGTCTACTAAAAACAAACAAAATATAGAAAAGCTGCAAAAAACGCAAGACTGTAGCGGTTTCAGTTCAAGAAACAATGAAGGTCAAGTTGGTGATTTTAAACGATCTAGGAAGCTTCTACAAGCATATGAACAACAACTCGGTGCATACATGTAGAACGGGTATCGGACCCTTAAAAACCGATACTGGGACGCTGGTTTTAGATAACAAAAATAAGGCAGAATTACTAAACGCACACTTTGTAAGTATGTGTACATTAGATAATGGGGTACTGCACCGCTCCGCACAAATCCGCAAGCAACGAACTACTTGACACCATAAATTTCAGTACCGAGCAGATACGTCGCTACCTGAAAAAAGTTAAACAAAAAACGTCATCTGGACCTGATGGTCTCTCAACTATTATTTTCAATCAATTAGCGTCAAAACTTGCACAGCCTCTAGCCGTTA
>JAQIWG010002177.1:0-21280 GCA_034695025.1 Chamaedrilus cognettii | reverse complement strand
ATTGATTTTTTTAACTTTTTACGCAAACATTCGTAACTTTTGAACTGAAACATATTTCAAAATGAAATTTGGTGGTCTTGTAACAAATTATCTCAGCTACAATCCTTGCAAATATGAAACAAGAATATTAATTTTTGATTGAGTTATCGCGATATCGCTAGGGGGTTATTTGCTTTTTACTCTGTATATGCGTAGCATTGCGCCTAAAAATCGAATGTAGAGCGGTGGCTTACGCGGCTTAAAGACTGCAGTTGCACTGGCCTACACCTGTTTTAAAGGACTAGATACCTGTTGCAGCTTCGCGTGCAATAACCCCTTGCAGATAGGGGAAAAAAATGCTTGATCTGCAGCCCAGAGCTTCCTGGGTGCATGGATGGAGAGAGAGAAAAATTGAAAGTACTCAAAAGTATGAAATTGACGCGTGCATGAATCTTTGGCATACTGTTGAACATGAATTTTTGGCGTGCATGTTATTTAGGCAAATTTCGAGAATTGGGCTAATTCGCAAAATTACATGCAGCGCATACATACATACATACACACATACATACATACATACATACATACATACATGCATACACACATACATACATACATATTCGCGAAATTCGCCTAAAGCACATGCACGCCAAAATATCATGCTCGCCAAAATTTCATGTTTTTCAGTACTTTCCATTTTTTCTCTCTCTAACCATGCACCCAGGGAGCTCTGGGCTGCAGCTCAATCGTTTTTCCTCGATTTGCAAGGGGTTACTACAAGCGAATCTGCAACAGGCAGATTAGTATCGATATAGTAGTTATAGTATTATAGTTTAAATATAGTTTAAAAAACATAACATTTATTTTTCCCCTACAATGCCTTGAAGATGAGTAAGATCAACGCAAGTTGAGCATGATATTGCATCCAACTCGATCTAATGATAGTATAATAATACTAATATTTATTATACTATTATAAATAATAATAGATGAAATAATAATATAATAGGGTTAAGGGGTGGTGAAATCTGCAGATTTTTTTTCCCCTGCAGGCCGGTGAAAAAAGAATTGGCTTTGAGCCCAGAGCTCCCCGGACGAGTCGTAAAGCGCGACTAAAGAAGGGGAGCGGTTCTGTGCGGGCTCCCTTGCACGGAACCGGAATGTAGCCTATATAATCTTTGTGCTACACACGGTCGCTTACTCTTGCCGAGAACTCTTGCTGAGATAAATTTACGCTGCAGGCAGAGGAACAAAGAATTGGCTTGCAGCCCAGAGCTCCCCGGGCGAGTCGTACAAGGCGACTGAAGAAGGGGGAGCGGTTCTGTGCCGGCTCCCGTACACAGAACCGGAATGTATATCGTCTCTGTGCTACACACGGTCAATTACCCTTGCCGAAACGAAGCCCCCTGCAGGCTGCGGAGCAAAGAATTGGCTTGCAGCCTTGAGCTCCCCGGGCGAGTCGTAAAAGGCGACTGAGAAATAGGCATCGGTTCTGTGAGGGCTCCCTTGCACAGTACCGGATTGTATATAGTCGTTGCGCTACACACGGTTCCTAAACCACAGAAACAAAAAACGTAATGTAGTCTATATAATATTTGTGCCACACACGGCCCCTAAATTCTAAAAAGAAACCGAGGAGACTGAGCCTATCCGCGAGACAATCGGTCGAAAATTGGCTACAGTGGACTGATCGATACGCACAGCGCGGACATCGCGAAACTCGCGGACATCGTGGATGAGTTACGCGCATTTATAAATAGATGCATGCATAACGCTACGCGTGCTTTATAGGTCAAACTTAACCCTGCTTTTAACTGCATGTCACAGAATCTAATTCCTGATGCAATCGATAATTTGAATAATCTGCACCCGATGTTTCAGCATAAGGTAAAAATGGATATACATTCATTTTTTTCTTAATAAAAATCGCATCTCATAAGATTTTCCGGCCAAGCGATAAGACCAAGAAAATTTATAACAGGGTTATATGAAAAAAATCTAACAGGCAAGACCAGTGTGTCAGTGACTGACACTTTTTGCCGAGCAGAAATGCCATAAAATGCGACTAGACCACTCAAGTTTCAGCCCTAATGAACCGCTATCTCTAAACTAGACTTCCGTTTGCCGCTGTGTGATAATGAGTTTCTAGGGTGATATTTTCGATACACCAGTTTTCCTTTCCGGTGTCCGGTGTCTGGAAAACAAACACCGTCACGTGATCAATGACGGGACCGGGACGGAAGTGGGACTATATTGACTCAAGACAATAATCATTATCTCCCCGTCCTCACCAAACGAGAGGAAGCATAATAACGTGCGCATGTCGCATCCAAAATTAAGGGCGTGGCTCGAGTACAACCACCATTTTTGTGTAAGAAGTTGGCGATATTTAAAAAAATTCAACAAGACCATCAAATAACATCTTTGCGTTTAGGCCTATTTGACAATATGCGTACTCGCATGTTTTTCAGAAAAGTTTTAGATCCTTCGACAAAAGAAGGTTATTCAAAGTGTCAGGTTGGCTGCTTGCCAATGGGTCTACAACTTGACCTTCAGAAATTACATTTTAAAAATAAATTGTCTAAAGAGTTGTTATGCATTCCGTTTATCAATTGTATAGATGGGCTTAAACTGAATTGTTCGACGCACGCATCGGTTATGTTTCTCTTCCATAATTAACGCCTTTTCCGGCTAAAGCTTAATAAACAGTGGATGCCTGAAAATTTTGTAATTAATATGACCTATATCGGAAATTCCAATTCCGATTATTTAAATCATTTTGGTCTTTGCATAGCCATATTTGCTGCACTGCTGTAACTCGTGACTTGTTTTTCTTACTGCCGGTTGCTAGACTTCGATTTGAATTTTGTAGTCCGAATTAACCAATGAAAATATATGAAAGAATTGTATCGAATAATCTGATTGGTTAATTCGGACTACAAAATAAAATCGCACTTCAAATCGAAGTCTAGCAACCGGCCTTTAGATATTTAATCTTTTTAAGATGATGCGCAGCGTCTTAGGCCCCGTTGTTCAATAGAGAGCTATTAGAATGATCCAGGATAATTTGAATAACTCTCCAATATTGGCGAGTTATTTGAATGATCTGGATCTAATTTGCACGATATGATTGGGTCGTGATGTCATTTTTGTTCTATGATTATTTAAAGCCAAACAACTGTCCATTGAGCAACTGGGCCTTAGTAATACGCAAGACGTTATAAATAATGTAGCCGGAGATTTAATGATTTACTTTATAGGTTGACTTTTATTTAGCCACAGCGCAACCAAGTCAAAAGGAACTGCGTATTACAAGTTATATTTATTTCACATCAATTATAAGCTTTTAAATTTAAATGCAACATTTCAAAGTGGTCTTAATCATCTGCTATTCTAATCACCAAATTTATTCAAACTGAGCAAATATTCAATCAACTGTAGAAAAAAATATTCAAAGACACCTTCTTTGCTGTATTACAATAAGACACTCGGCGATAGTGCAGATGACACAGGCAAATTGGTGTGCGTTGCTGTTTTTGTGTACTGTTGCATTCAGGACTTACGGCATACAGAGGCTTGAAGTGGGCATCAACGTGTGATAAAGTAGTTCTACGCCTCTGAAACTAGTATGCATGCTACGGATTCCCGTACGTGCAATTAAAATCACCAGAAAAGAACAAACATACTTAATAACGCCTCCAAAATAAGTAATGTATCCGTTAGGAGGCACCAAAAAAGCGGAAAGGCATCCTTAAAGAAGGCCCTCAATATATCTGTCAATGAATTTACTGCTAATGTGAAAATGATAAAGCGACGTAAACTAATATAACGACATAATATATACGGTACACACATTCAAAATAATATGTAAAGAGATTAATAAGCATAATGAATTATATAATCTTCATATCGACAGATTTTCATTTAAAATCTGCTCATGCGCACTATGTTAAGAGTAGAAGAGAAGTCAATATATTAGAGACTCACGAGGTCTGTCCAAACTGTGAGAACGCCTCCCTCAGGTGATGCGTCTCTACGTCAGGACTCAGGTCGCCGACGAATATATGAAAGTGACCTGCGCACGTATTCACACACATGTACATGAATATATTAAAGTGACTTGCGCATGTATTCAGATATATGAATATATGAAAGTGACCTGTGCACATATTCACATACATGTACATGAATATATGGAAGTGACCTGCGCACGTATTCACATATATGAATATATGAAAGTGACCTGCGCATACATTCACATACTCAAATATATGAAAGTGACTTGCGCACATACTCACATACATGATTATATTAAAGTGGTCTGCGTGCATCGCGCACATTCATATACACAAACACGTGAAAGTGACCTGCACACATATTTACATACATGAATATACGAAAGAAACCTCTGCGCACGTCAACATAAACGAATATTTAAAATTGATCCGTGCGCATTCAAAGACACAAATATTATGAAATTGACCAACTCATACTCAAATAAAAACATTTCATACACATTATGTTTCAATACATATACATATATTTGTTTCAATACACAATACATGTATTTGCATTCAATAGCGATAAATTAAAGCTAGCACGAGCTGTTTTTGTTCCGTCCGTGGATTCCCGTGTGCCAGCTTCCATGCAACTGTTCACGATCTCTTATTAAATAATATAGAGAATTTCATTCCCCACATCCATCATATTGACTCTTAGTAACATAAAAAAAATATAGACAGTAAATAAAAATATAAACAGCAAATAAAAATATAGACAGAAAATTAAAATATAAACAGCAAATAAAAATATAGACAGTAAATTACTGTTTAACTACATACTACATGTCTCAATGTTAGATTCCCATAAGGGGGCTAACTCCCGCAGACTGGGCTAATAGGATAAAAGATCTGCAGCCCAGAGTACCCCGGGCGAGTCAAAGAATGCATCTAAGGAAGGAGGGGCGCTTCCCTGGACTGTAATTATTTGTTACTACACTCGATCTTTAAACTCCAAAACCACAGGCCAAGAATTTCCAAGTTGGGTCTCTGGGTTCGTCAATAATTACGACACCTCTATCAAGGCTTCGTGATAATTACAATGTATGATTATATCGGAAAACTGAAATATTTATTTGTCTATATTCTAGACTCTAGATGTCGCTATTAAATCTATTGTTAAATTCACAAATAGGCCACTGTTCTTCCGGCGCGCAAACACGGGGCGAAAACATTTTAAGGAAGATAATGTTTGCAGCATCTGCGAAACTTCGATATATCGGCAGGACACGGCAGATATCGACCCCTTGCTCGGCGCGCCCGATTGAGCATTCTGACCGCACGAGCGAGTCCGCATTAGGGACAACGGGCGTGGCATAGCAATCAACATGATATCGGCTTAATGCTTGAGCTACATCAGGTCGTCAGAAGCGGATTCCGGTCGTGTTCGTGAAGAACGTGTGATGACGCGTTTTGCAGGACGACCAGCGCCGCTGACGACGCATGCGCTTACATTAGGTCTTCCGATCGGATTCCGACCGTCTTCCCGTGAACCAACGTGCATATGGCATATAACCACAATATAACCATCGCTTTCGGGATGACGTGTCTTGCGGAAAGAGACGCGTAGCTAAAGACGCGAAATGATACATCAGGTCATCCGATCGGATTCCCTCAAGAACTCTTAAAACTCTTAGTTAATCCACAGCGTGAGTTCTGCCTACCAAAAGCGGCCCACTTGGCACTCGCATTCGCTTTCCCGAATCCGCTTCTGACGACCTGATGTAACTGAAGTATAAGGCAGGCTGTCTAGGCATGATGCAAGGTAGGCTGAGCATGATGGAAGGAGGCTGGGCATGATGCAAGGAGGCTCGGCATAATGCTAGGTAGGCTGAGCATGATGCAAGGAGGCTGGGCACGCAGAGCTGCCAACTTGAGACATGGACAGGCACGGCAGGCAGCGTGGGCCTAAAGTGTAGCTAGCCGACCTGTCGACACGATCTTAAATGAATTTATTAAATTCTCATCATTCTATGCACGCTGATCGGCCACTTAGGGTCTTTTTCAACCATACATATTTTGCATGCAATTTTACGTGCAAGTTTGCATGCAATTTTGCATGCAACCGTGTTATCCCGGACGGACGACCGTTGTCATGACAACGCTTTTCTTAACTGGGTTTCATGCACCGCTTGCATGAAACCCAGTTTAGGACAGTTTGTATTGTTTGTATAATTTGCTTAACATGGTTGCATGCAAAATTGCAGGCAAAATTGCATGCAAAATATGCATCGTGGAAAGGAGGCCTCAGTGTTTGCCTGTAGTAACAGTGTGTCTTTCATTAGTAACAGCGTAAAACACCACAGTGGCCTCCCCAGGATTTTAGTCAAAGGGAGGTCTGCAATCAAAATTGAAGGAAGAACTTGTTTTCTTGTCTTTTCACATGTTTTATGAAAATTTCAATGTTTTCAAGCATGGATTCTCTTTTCTTTCATGTAATTTCTGTTCAAAGCAATACAAAATTTCAGTTCAGCTTGAGAACGTCCTGTGAACAATATATTTTCCAGTGTTTCAATGCCAATGCCCTTTGATCCAGGGGAAGTGTACGCGCCTCTGTGCCTCAATGGTAGCGACGCCACTGAATACGCGTAATATAGGTAATACACGTGGTACAATGTCATGTAATACACGTAAAACACGTACAGTAATACACGTGGTACAATGTCATGTAATACACGTAAAACACGTACAGTAATACACGTGGTACAATGTCAAGCAAATCGCATAATATACATAATACACGTGATATAATGTAACATGTAACACGTAATACACGCAAAACACGTAGTACACGGATCTTATTTAACTGCTGGCTGTCCAACACGGAATTCCTCAAACCCCCTCTGGGATGGGTTTAGCCTCCTCAGTTCTAGCAGATCACACCCCAACGGCTGACCCCCTGGAAATGCTATACATTGCATCCCCTCTTGGGGGGATGCTAGCTTTTCGTAAAACCGTGGCGGTTTTGCAAAATTCTAACATCTTCTAGAGAGGGTGCGTTATCCGGGAGCAACAAATTTATTTTAAGGATTTTTTGAGGGATTAAACGAACCAGAACTGTTAAGAACGGCCTCAAATATCGACAAGGACTGTTCAGAATGACCTCAAAAATTTCAGTCGCTACACCCCCTCCTCCCCGCCCCCCCCCCAGGACGGCTAGGCGTCTTCGCGCAATCAAATTCAATCTTTAATGAATTCATCAGCTTTAAGTAACGATATCATATTGAGTGATGGAGGTGCAACTTTGTACATCACATAGATGGTCACGTAGATGGCGACACTGGGGACATATTGCGACGGTGAATGACTCGCAAGTGTAACATACCATCTGCCCGCTATCGCTGCGCTGCAGGGCTCACATCGACCTGGGGGTGGAGGGGGTTGAATCTCCCCGTCTCAATTTTACCACCCCCCCCCTCCACTTTCAAAGAAAAATTCATTCTGGGAGGCATAGAGTTTTTGAGGCTTTTCAACCTTAGCAGGCTTTTGGTGCATTTAAAACATCACTTCCGCCTCAGCAATCCAACCCCCCATGTTTTTATGTTTATGATAAATAACTTTGAGAAGAGAATAAGATCGTTTATTTGAACGCAGTAAGTTTCTTCGAAAAAGGTCTGTCCCTACCTCCCCCTCCCCTCCCCTCCCTCGTGAATTCTATCTTGAAGAGAAAAATCACCGTCAACGCTCCCGCTCTCCGTCCCATCGACTGATTCTCGTGCGCCATTTCACTTTCTTTTCAGGAAACTGACCCCCCGGCTCAATTTTTGCACCCCCCAGAACCTAACAAATTCTGACCTCCACGTCATTTTGGCTGATATGAGCCCTTGGCCGACAACTCACTTCAGTCCCCGATGCACGCTTCAAGATAGTCCAATTGCACGTTAACGAGTTAACTATACGAGAAATGTAATCGGGTCATCCGCAGTGCAAGTTTTATCCTCAAAATGGGAGCGACGACAGAGAGTTGTGCGTTAATATGAAAGCTAAACTAATATCATTTCGTCCAATGAGGAATGCTTACATGACAATGACTATGTTCTCAAAATTTGACAAAGTTCCTGAGATTCAGAAAATACACTAAGTAAATTATATAAAATCAACACACGCAAAAAACACGCACATAAGTTTCATCAATCTTACGCAAAAATATCATCTTAGAGTCGATTTCATAGACCCACCTCCACCTCAACCTCATCCTCAACGTCAATGAGAGAGGGAAATTTTCGATTGAGTGGATTTCATAGACCTTCCTCCGCACAAAACGCCTCGAAATCGACCTCAAGATTCGCCTCCAACTCCTCCTTTGGCCAAGGTAGCTCCAGACCAACCTTGGAGGCTACCTTTGGCTTGTTATAGGCCTATTGTATTCACTCTTCCTGGCTTTATGCACTTTATTCTCGACCAAATGGCTTCAGAAAACACACATTTAGTAAAAAAAGAAGATTTGCAATTTTTATTCAGTACAATAATGAGAAAAAATTAGTTCTAGTCAAATGATAAACAGGTTTAGTGAGCAATTCTACAATCGCATTCAGTTGATACTTGGCACATTTCTGATTCATGAGATGGCAGCATAGCCTATGTAAATACTAGGCATAAAATTATAATCTAAAATAATTATTTTGGTCCCGTTTGTTGCTCAAAAATTAGAAATTGACTACGGGTAGTCAATAAACATGTTTTAATTACTCTGCTTTTAATTTAAATTGCTCTAATTTAATTTACACTGAAGTAAATGTGCTTCTAGAATGCATTAAAATTGTGTTTACTGTCATTTCTGTAATCAAATCTAGCACCACGTTAGTATTGTCAGAATACGCTTAAAACATGCATGATCAGGATTGAGAACTACTTTCATTGGCGCATGAATATCTATTGCTTATGAATTGTCCGTTAATTTGAAACACTCCGCCGGCGAGCTAAAGAGTACTCAATCGAACTTTGCGCCACGTATTCAAATAAATTTATTTCTAAACGGCTAACACGGCGTGCGTGATTTTAAACCCTCCTCGTTGCCAATATCAGCAGTTTTAGCCAATTTATCATTATTTAGCCACGATGCTGAAATATTTAGCCAGGACAAAGCTACATATTTTGAAAAAAGTGATTACACATCTGCTGAGAAACCTGCCTCAGCTGAGGTGGGTCTATGAAATCCATTTGACTCAAAATTTACCTCAAGGTAAATTATCTACCTCGGCTGAGGTTGACGTTGAAGTTGAGATGGAGGTGGGCCTATCGACTCTTAAGTGCTCGATAAGATAAAACGCAATTAAAATCATTCCAAACAGTTCAGTTTAATTTTTTTGAAATCTCACTCAAATCAGCCTAAATCACTTATTGACATCTATCCCGTTAACGTTCTTTCACGTGACATTGTATGTAAATAAATTATTCAGTTTAGGTTCAAGGTGGGCATAGCTATGTCTTAGATATATGATTGATATATTTGATTGAAAACAGGTCCCGGTCTCTATACACCGAAATGGAACTCTAAACTCATCATAAACTCATTATAAACTCATTATGAACTCATTATAAACTCATTATGATATTATTAGTAATCTATTGAAGTTACGCATTCAAATGAGTCTGCGCTCGTGTGAGAAGCAGCACAAATTTGCAAAAGTTGCGATCCGCGAGGGGTGAGTAAGGCCTTCTTTCAACAATGCATAATTTTCATGCAATTTGACATGAAATTTTTCCATGCAACCATGTTAAGGAAATTACTATGTAAAATATCCGTTGTCATGCCAACGATTTACTTAACTGGGTTTCATGCACGACTTGCATGAAACCCAGTTCAGGACATTTTACATTGTAATTTTCTTAACATAGTTGCATGCAAAATTGCATGCAAATTGTATGTAAAATTGCGTACAAAATATGCATCGTGGAAAGAGACATTAAAGGATTGGTCGACACTCACGGCTCGTGTCGACCTTCGGCTGTGAGCTGGAGGAGGAGGAGGGACAGCCGATGAGCGGAGAGGCTGAGGAGAGAGTCGCCCATCCGGCCTTCGAGTCCTGCGCAACAACACCCCAGCCCTGAGACTGAAATTGCTCATGGATAATTTTCCGCAAGCCTTTTAATAGTACACTGCGGACTGCGCACTGCGGAGCTGTATAAATCAGGCATGAGGCAGTGCTTCTCAAACTTATTGGTGTCACGGACCGACCGTTTTTTGTTTCTCAGATTAAAGTATTCAGTCACGAAATATCCTTCAAAATATGGTTAGTTTATTTTACTTCATATATATTTACTTCCGGGGGAAGATCATCTGGGTCCGGACTTGGATGACGTTGCTCCGTAGACTTGGATTTTGATATCATCATGCATGCATTAACCGATTTTTTTGAAAGATTTTGTGGACACTGTATATCGGCTTAGCATTTTAGGAAATTTGGCTTTGGCCTGACGTTCATTTGTACAGTGTATATGTTCGATTGATGTTAAATATTATAATAATAAAAGAAAAAATAAGAATCGAATTTTAGACGCGCAGATATCTCTCTGAACCGACGTAACGACATTCAGTTTAAGTTTAATTTGGGTCACGTCAGGCTATCTTTTCCTTAATAAAAATGGTTTTTTATTTTGAATTTTGTTTTAAATGTTTAAATGTCTCTACAAGTTGAATTTACATTAAACTCGTGCCTGCGTGTATTCTACTAGATTTTTGGTTTTAAATAAACACTTCCATAAATTGACAGTTTTACTTCATCAGCTTCTATTTTTTAGTTTTCCATGTGTTTGCAAATAAACGAGTCTATACTAACTGCATGGCATTTAGTGAATTTTAATCGCTTTAGATATCATCATTGATTCAATTTCATGCTAACTTGCATGTCAACCGTTGCTGGTTCTGACTCAAAAAAGCCCAATGAAGTCCCGCCGTGGCAAAATAGGCAGTTACAGCACTGAGCAACGTGATAGATCTTTGCAGATAGAAGCGGAAAGATTCATTGTAACAAACCGGCACGAGAACAGTCGGAGAGGGTGCAGGGGTTTGAGGGAAGGAGACAAAAGGCTTTGTGACAGAAGTTGACGGGTACCCGATAAAGCGGACAGGAGCGAAGGGAGGATGTGCTGTAGTCTAACTAGCAGATGTGCCGACTCCACAGGGACAGCGGGGCGAGTGCCCGGTACAGTCCGGAAAGTACCGGGGTAAACGTTTCACTCTGTCCCGGTGTTAGTGAGTGCAGTAGGTTAAACTGGCATGCACATACGTCACATTGCCTCTGTAGCAGACGACATTATAGCAATACAGGCTAATTTACTGCTAATTTGCACGTGCCCCATCGCTGTTTATAACCTTTGTTGAAATTTAGGCAAATTTATTTTCGTACGATGTGTTTCTACGTCTTCTGTTCTTAATTTTCTAAGATTTATTTGCATATTTTGCCCGGTACTGTAATAGAGAATGCATGGCAGAGCGCGGAGATGCGGGGAGGGAAAAGAAAGGGAGCGGGGGGAGAAGGGGGGCAGGGAGAGGAACGGTGCTTGACGAGAACGGATCGTTAATTTTCTCCAAGTGATCCCAGCAAATCCACAATAACAGTCATCGGGAAGCGTCGTTAGAGTCGCTCGCGACGTGATTGACGCGACGCGCAGTCGTCGCGGGGGGGAACGGACGCGGGCACGCAGCGGGACGGGGCATACAGGCAGGACGACAAGCTCGAGGACAAACAGGAAGACGGGGCATACAGGCAGGAAAGCCTGCAGGAGCGATTCTACTTTGGAGATGAGAGGGGGTGCATCCCCCCTCCACCAGCGTGTAAAGTCATTTTTTTGATGTTAAGGTTATGAAAGATAAGGTAAATCAAGCGCAATTAAGGCAAGTATGACAATCATCCGTCTCCGCGAGCATGCAGAGTTAGAAGGTGGTTCAGAAAACTAGAGAAGGTAGCTGTGCGAGGAACGAATTCTGTAAGCAGCACTCCCTTCCCCCGGTTGCGAGTTTGGCACGAGTTGGAAAAAGTATCGGCTGATGTGTGTTATCTCACCCACCAACAATTTCTGGAACCGCCCCTGGCAGGAGGACAAGCAGTGAGACAGGGCGGGGTGGAGGAGAGGGAACACGAAAAAGCAAGACGATGAAAGCAAAACATACGTGGGTATAGGCAGGGATGAGTTTAGTAGGAGTAGTACTCCAAAAACAACTTTTTTTGCACCTTCAGGAAGATATAAGAGTATAACAGGCAGGGGCGAGACTGTCAGGCTTTATAGGCAGGGCAAGCGTAGGCAGGGCGGGACCGTCAGGCATTACAAACAGGAAATGTTCCCTCTAAGCTACGCGCGTGCGTGGCCGCGCACAGATTCCAGAGACGCCGCGCACAAAAATTTGACCTGTTGACTAATATATGAATCTTTATTCACCATCAAGGCAGCAAACAGACATAGTACAGAAACAACAAAAATAAGTAACGAAGATATCTATACTACTATATTCAAAGTGTTTAATTCATCAAATAAATGATAGATACATACGCAAGCACAATACACGGCGAAATACGGACAAACAAGAGAAAAAGAATATACATAGAAAATAAATAAAATTAATTAGAGAAAGAATCGTTAAACAACAATTTACGTTAAAGTCATGGCCATAATTTCATTTTCTAAATATTTGAACATTTTACGTAAATTTTTTGGCACGTTGTCCTTTTGTACTTTGGAGTATTTACAAGTTACTCCGAGCGTATCTTCTTTTCCAAACCGATTATAGAGATGCCACTGTAGAGAATTTTTCTGAGAGTCTATTTTGTTCAAAAAATTCAACGTCCTCAAATCCAGTCTCTGACTAGTTGGTAACCACCGGAATAAAGTTGACACTGTTTTATGGTTTTGGTTTCCTAAACGTTAAAAATTTTGAAGAAAATTGTTGAGTACAATTACTGTTCGTGTTTGTGTACAAAGTACACGAAGTCGATAGTGCCTCTTTCACGTTTTGACAAGTTCTGCGATTCAAGACCGTACAACATTACTGGCATGCATATTGTAGCATTGAACAGATGAAGCAAATGGTGAATTTGAAAATCATAGGCTCTACATTATTTTAAATGTTCTGCATATTCCATGGCCCTTTTGCAATAAGATTACAGTCAACTTGAAGTTACAATTCAAGAATAATTAGTTATTTTAATATAAATCTGACACGAATAAAAGCACTAGAAAAATAATCCGGAAAGCACAGAAAAAGTCACTCAATACTCAAATAATTGCACACACATCTTTTATGGCCCGCCCACTGACTTTTGGCTTAGTACATAGTATTTACATCGTAGACAGGGCAAGAGTAGGCAGTAGAGTGACATGGGGAAGCTTTTGACTCCATAACCCTTCTCCATTTTTTTAACTTCTCCCCTCCCCTCTCCCCCTGCAATTCGATTTCAAATTTCTTCCCCTTCCCAACAATTCCCACGAAAGCCATTCCCCTCCCCACCCCATTCCCCGCACTCGTCCGCAGCTTCCCGCGAATTTTCGTAGACCGACATAGACATAGCCTACTGTACGCTTGCTTAACTGTAAAAAGACAACACATCCGCAGTTAACTCAATAACTTTTTCATTTCAAGTCGGATTTGAAAACGTCCCGGGAACGAATTGTAGCTTTTTTGAAGACAAACCCAACAGAATAACGGTGAATAACGTTTGTGGCGAAGCTGTTGGCGTCAGATCAAATTATTTTCATGCTTGAAGTCCATTATAGCCACTGGCCACTTCAAGGAAATAGTATTATACCCCAATAGATTTATACGCAACGTCCTTACACCGACCGTCGGATGCCCAATTCAACAGCTGGCAAATAGATGGCATCAACAACCTGTCCGATGACGTGTTATATGAAAATTGTGAGGAAACACTTTTGAAAAAATGAGTCTACCCGCATCGCGGTTTTACCGCAAAACCGTTCCCCATTGACCGCGGTTTACCGCTGACGGCTCTAACCTCACCGCGGTAAATCGGTCTAAAAAAAATTCTCTCGCTCCCCGCGAAATTTACAGCGGTTTACCGCGGTTCCCCACTCCATGTCAGTCTCTAGTAGGCATCACGGAACTGTCAGGCATTTTAGGCGGGTAAGAGTTGACAGAGCAGGACTGTAAGGCATTCTACACAGGGCATGAGTATTCAGGGACGGACGATCAGACATTATAGGCAGGGTAAGAGTAGTATGCAGAGCTAGAAAGCCAGACATTACAGTCGGCGATTCTCAGAAACCTTCAATAGGAGCGAGAACACGCCAGACGGTATTCGGTTTCGGTCCGGCGAAACGCTACAATAACAACTCAATTAATGGGAAACGTTCAAGGGACGACACTTTGCGATGGAGCGGCTAACGACCGTTTTAACGACACACGCCCGATTGCGCATTGATCAATGCGACTGCAGTAGCAGAGAGAGCATCCGACAAGCCTGTGTGGTCTAGTGGTATCATCACTGGACTGCCGTGCTAGACGTCGGGGGTTCGATCCCCGCTCTAGCTATACAGAGAATTCAATTTCTCGGTTTGTTAAAGTCTTGTACCCGGAGCGGGGCTATGAACGGGTCCGGTGTCGTTGATAGCGAAATCGGCTGCGAGCGGTGGATGTAAATCCCTTAGGCATCGCTCTCAAACAAAGACGCTGACAAGATTCACATACGAGACGCGTACCATCTATGTTATGAGCTGCGTCTATAAACAACCAGAACAGCAAACAGTGAGAGCATTCACTCTCGTTCAGCTATTTCAATGGAGAAGGATGGGTACAAAAATAATTAGTCATCATTATTTGAATGAATCATGAATGTATCAAAGTTTAGTCAAAATTCAATGATTTAACGCATATTAACTATTAAATGCATTAAAATATAGAACATTTTTGACCTCAAAGTTAAGTAAATGCAATTAAATAAGCATTGTTAACATCATTTCAAATTATGAAACTGTCATGTAAACAGATCATAACGTACTTTTGAAATTGAAGGTGTAAAAATTAAGAGAGCCCACATGTATGTATACAGGCCGATATTGCCAGCAAAGCCAAATAGGTCTTGCACGTGTGCACAGCGTAGGCTAATGTTTAGAAAAGGTTTGACTTAAATTGATATCTGTATTATGTGATTATGTGATTATGTCAGTATTATTTCATCGCGACATTTTCTCTTGCGAAAACATGGCAATGCTATTTTTTACCTTTGAATGCAAGCAAACAGCGAAGCACGCCATAAAATGCCACTGTAACATGAACACATGCAGCAATCTCATTAATAATCCCCCCCACCCGGCTTTCTTTGTCTTTTAAATCTTTGAGCACATCTAACTCGCAGTCGCACTCCAGGATCGCACACGTGCATGATCGTTCTTTAGCTTACACGATGGCCCAAAAAGCGTTACCCCACGCGTGCTCCCAAAACAACTGTTCAGAATATTTCGTTATATACTGAAATAACATGACCAGTTGTAGGCCAGTGTCATCAATAGATTTTAAGACTGTCTTCAGACTTTATTCTCCGTCAACTAAAGGCAACCAAACCTGTTTGTTACATTATTATGTCTTTCAAGATAGAATCAGAGCCAATAACATCTTCCGATGCGGATTTCGAGCCATTTTCCAAAGGAGATGAACAGAAATCCACCTCGAACGATGAACCCTATAAGTCAACCCTATAAGATGTCAACTGGTATGAAACTTTTTCAGTGCAGACTAAGTTGCATTTCTCATTCACGTTTTTAACGATTACGCAACATCTAAAATAAATGACACTGTGACTATTAGACAAATACATGTAATTTTAGATCTCTCAAAATTAACAATTTTTTTGCAACTGTTTTTTGTTGTTGTTTCTATTTTACGTTAGTTTCAAATTTTGTTTCATTAATCTTACTTCTAGAAACTCAATCATTCTCATGAATAGCTTGCCAATCATTACATTACTGAAGGCCTCATTCTGTCCTATTTCAATGCGTGTTTCATAGCCATACCGCATCGTCTTCGAACCGTTTCGCTTTTCGAAAAAAATATCTCTCTCAGTCCTCTGAGCTATCCCTCTTCCAGTCCTGCCAGCCATCCCGTCGAGTTCCATACTCCGCAGGCTGCAGACGCACACTCGTCGTCCCGGACTGTAATGGACTGACCGTTGCCAGGAGCGGTTCTACCTTATAGATCAGAGGGGATGCATCCCCCTCCCAGCCACTTGACTTCTAAATGAAGTCAAGTTCTGTCAAAGGCAGACGTATTTGACCTAACTTTTGCTTGACGATTGCTCTGCTTTGACTTATAGTATTTGGCCAGACTTTTCCTTACTTTCTTTAATTTAACTTTGACAAAACATTGCTTCATGTAGAAGTCAAGTAGCTGGTAGGTGGGATATTCACCCCCTCTGATCTATAAGGTAGAACCGCCAAGATCTGCACCCAATCAGCATACCGAGCGAATTTTAGTTTTAAAATGTTTGCTGCCACCCCCCTCTCGGTCATGAGTTCTGCACGGGAGGGAAAAAGTTTCAGTGACTGAAGCTCCGGGTCATCACTTCCAAAAATTCAGTTAATCAAAACCGTGTTTCTGTATGTAGTCTGTTCTCCCGCAGCTACGATTCATGCAAATGTAGTTTTTTCCTTCTCCGTTTGGCCTTCTCCGTTTGCATGACATAGTCTTGGTGCGTTGCAAGTGCAGTATACATAGGCTACATATATAATACATGTATATATTTATGTATATTACATACGTGGGACATGGACGCAAAATGGTCATGTGTTCGCGAGGCTTTTGGTATACACCATAGTACTCAAGCTTACTAATCAAAATATTGTAGTTTAGCGTGTCAAAGGCTTTTGATAAGTCAATGAAAATACCAACAGCGAATTCTCCTTTGTCATTTCACAGACACACCGTACATACATGTACATAGTTTGTGCACGGGAAAATCAGTATCACCCCCCATCAACATTTTCTAGAACCGCCCCTGGCCGCCGGACACCGGAGCGAGAGAGTAATATGCTTAGTGGCTAATGGCCGATTGTCGTCGGCGCCATCCATCAATCACCTTTATGTGTCGTCCTCATTTCTGAATCGAGCTAGATTTGCTAGAATATTCATGGCAACGCGAACGTGCCCGTCTTACAGCCGCGGAAACATGCTGGGCAAGTGTAGCACGTCCACACGCGGGGCCTGCAGACTGACGGGGACCTGTCGTGGCTTCTCCCTCTCCCCCCAGAAATGAGAGAATTTGATAATTTGTAAGATGTCGAGGTTCTCCTATGCATGCCGTATTGGATAACCAATTTTTGCATAGTAAGTTGATGAAGAAGAAGTAGCCTACACCCCCTCCATGAAAGAAGAAGTAGCCTACACCCCCTCCATGAAAGAAGAAGTAGCCTACACCCCCTCCATGAAAGAAGAAGTAGCCCACACCCCTCCATGAAAGATGTAGATAGACGGGACAGGGTCGTAGGCTAGACTTCATTTGGAGGGGGGGGGGTTAAATTTATTCATCCTTGAAGGGGGGAGGAGTGGTGCTGATGAAGACTTTTCCTTTCCGTGCAGAACTCACAACCGGGGTGGGGGCAGAATTTTTTCACGAAACTTAACGCTGAACATTCGAAATTCAATCTTAAGAAATTTTGGAGAAGGGTCTCCTAGAGCTCCACGGCCCCATTTTCGGCAGGAACTCGAGCATACATTGTGAACATGTAGCGTTATAGCCCCTGAAAGCTTGAGCATTCAGCTCGCATGCAAATGCGACGTGACTCCGCATACAATGAACACGACGCAGTCACATACGCGGGTCGCTTGCCGACAAAACAGCCAAGACATTGTATATCGCCAGACAAAATAAAAACCCTCAAATCTGCCGTTTTCTCGCCAGTGACCTCACTACTTAAGTTAACAAAGAGAGACTTTTTCCTATTTCACGCAAAACTCACTGCCGGTGGAGGGGGGGATGGCTGGGGGAGGATGCTGACAAAGACGTTTTTTATAACTAAACTGGGTCTCAGTTTTGGTTCACGAATGCGTCGATATGCGACAGTGTTTAAGCCGTGGTACAACGTGGACAGTAAGCAGTAGCTTTCGTGACAAATACAGAGAATATGCAACTCCCATAAATTTAGGAAATTAGGAAATAAATAAATTTGGAAATTAATTCTTAATTTTTTTACCTTATGTACTTTTTCGCATAATGGATGTATTTGAAACTGTTCCGTATGATCATGTAAAATAAACCGTTTGATTTATTCATTGATAGCTAACTCAGAGAATTCCCAGCGATCAGATTCAGTCATTAATCGGAATGAGGGGATCCTGACCCCACGCCCCCCCCCTGGATCCGCCCGCGTCTTCGACCCCCCATCCATCATCTCATAAACTGCGCCCGACGGTCGCTTTATTCGTTGATCCTCATCACACTTACAACATGTCACCGCTCCCCGCCACGCCGCATCCAGAAATGTGCGCTCGCAAATACGTCAAAATGAAAATGTTTCTCACTGTCACTCACTCCGAGTAAATGACGCCGAGGCAGAGCACTAGGTTGAACTTCATTTCGGTGAGGTTTGACTGTCGGCTCGCCAGTGGAGCTCACTGGGGGAGGGCATGCTACATGAAACTTTATCGTCCAGGGAATATTCGCGTACATTTAAAAAGATCATCCTAACTTTTATCCTAATTCAAATTGAAAACAAATAATATCCATTCGCCGACCGAGTAAGATTCGTAAGATTCTCTTAAGACAATCACAAGACTAAAATTGTCTTAAGATAGCTACATGAATGAGCCCCATCTAAAAAAAATTATAATATTAATAAAAAATGAAAAATAACGAATAATAAACATCAACATTACAGGAGTTACCTCTGGGGGGGGGGGGGGGGGGGTTCTGACAGACTTTGCATGCAATTGCCAGTGCTCGTCCTTTTGTTACAGTCCTGGTTTTTTATTTAAAGAACATTGAACGAGAATTTCACAATTTCATGAGGAATTTTATATTAATTTTCGGGGAGGATTTTAGAGATAAAAGATAATTTTTATCTTTTTAAAGATAAAGGTATATGTCAGTGTGACACGACAATGCACGCCATTGCACCAGTGGATGTTGCTTTCACCGTACACTGCTATGCATTGTAGAAAAACTTGTGGCAGAAAACTATATATTTAAAAGCCATCTTTACTATTTAAACAAAGTGCACGCATTGACCGTCAGGATCGTTGCCGCAGCCGAGATTCGAACTGACGAACTGCCACGCTCGAAATCGGGGCCATCATTAGTTACTGGCTCTATATCTATAATCACTGCGATAGCATCAGAAAAGCATTTGCATTCTAGTAGAATCGTCTAGTACGCGCCACTTTTCGTTACACACACAATACAACAAGCGACACAAACTCGCAGCTGCGCTACATTACAAACTACAAAACATCACATGAATATTGCAGCAACTAAGAGCAGTCCATGAATTTTTCACGCTGAAATATGATTCGACGTCAGTATGCTGCTGTTTGCCAATGACCGCGATCATATTTTAACACGACAGCAGATTTGTTGGCACAGACGTAGGACTTTTTCTCCTCCGTACGACTTTTTTCTCCTTTCTCCTCCGTACGTTTTTAAACAGACGCCAAGCTCATGGCTGTGAATACATCTAAGTCAAACTTCTATGAAGTTAACTAGACTTGCAATCAAAATTTGTATATTACAGTTATTACTGTCGTAGATCATTACAGTGGACGGAGTAACAGACACAGCAGCAGCAGCAGCAGCATCGGGTGCAGCAGCAGAAATCACAGCAGCAGCAGCAACTGCAGCAGCAGCAACAATAACAACAACAGCAGTAGCAACAGCAACCGCAGCATCAGTAGCTGAAGTAGCAGCAGCAGCAACAGCATTAGCAACTGCAATAGCAGAACCAACAGCAGCTACTGCAAAAGCAGCGGTGACAACATCAACACTTACAGTTGCAGCAGCAACAATAACAACAATAACAACAGCAGCAACTGCAGCAGCAGTTACAGCAGCAGCATCAGCAACAGCAGCAGAGCTGACGCCCCGACGCAGCTCACATATCCTCCCTCCACTTACTCACCGCGCCTGTGCCGTTGTTACGACGCAGGCCTACCCATAGGCGCCCGCAGGATTTCATCCAAGGGGTTAAAAGGCACATTTTTTAAATCCAGGGGCTGCAAACCTCTCTAGCGGAGGTGGGGGGGGGGGTGGGGGGTGTTGACAACAAGAAACTTTTTTCGCTGGAACCGTCACCTCATCACAATCCAACCATCTACCCACACCCACGCCAAGGGTGTGCACTGGGGAGTGCAAGCTGCCTCTCCAGGGGGTGCAAACTGCTTTTGCAGGGGGGTGCAAGTGCCCCTCCCCTGCATCAATGTAGGGGCGCCCATCTCGCCGCTCGGCGCAGCGCTGCGCCCGCTTCTATCTTGCCGCTCATCTATTATTCAAAGCGCCGCTGCGCGCCCAATGAAGACGGTTATCCGCGAGACAAATGAACTAAGCTGCAGCGCGAACGGGCGCACGCACTTGCACCTAGAAGTGCGGAGAAATTGTAGATTGTACACAGATCAAGAGAAAGAATCCTTACATGACCCTAACCGAACCATCAAATAACTCCAAACTAACCATAAACTAACATTAAACTATCCCCATGCTAACTTATCCTTTTTACCTATAATCCTAAAAACTATCTAGAAATATAATGCTGGGCTCTGTTGAGTTGTTTCATGCGTAAGCTGCACTGCGTCCAATTCACAATTTGACCGCACATTTAGCCGCAACGGGTGCATGACACGCCGCTGCGAGCCCCGCAGACTCAGCGAGAGATTACCATCTTTGAGTTTGAACAAGTCAACAGTACGCGATTCGACTCAAATGTAATACATTCATATCGCACAGCAACGATAATGTTCGTCTTGGTATTATCTAAAAATAAAAATAAATATAATATTATGACACTAAATACATATAAAAACACGAGCAGTAGCACCACATTTAAACCCACAATTCTTTTGAACAAAAGCACCCTACAAATAGCCTGCTAGCTTTACCCCTACTCCACACTAATCGACTAAGGGCGGGATTCTTAGTCATCACTGCTTTTGTTAATCCTTTCGATAAACCAACGGTTTAGGCTATCCTTCAAAAAAAGTTAAACCTTCTAGTTGCAAAGATCTCTTTCATGAATAATAATAATAATAATAATGAGTTTAAAGTCCGTTTCGGCGTCCCGGGACGTCATCGGGGACCTCCCTTCGCCAT